>OU426983.1:107913566-108205703 GCA_911387785.2 Aelia acuminata | reverse complement strand
TTATGTTATTATAGTATACTACCATGAGAAAGACACAGTCTATAGGTCTTATACTCTTCCAGTAAATGTTTTTGACTGTTCTAGTGCACGTTCCTGACTGCTCGAGTACTTTCTACTCTTGTCGGGAACATTCTAAATTGTTATCATCTAGATTACATATAAGGAGCGATGGTCTGGAGATTCAGTTAGTCTTGTTCTGAAGATTGATTGATATGTTTACGTTTGTGTTACAGTGTCGGGGTCTTTTTCGTTTAATCCCCGCATCTATTTTTACTTTCACTTACTTATATATGAAATATATAGTGAGGAAAGTATTGCGATCGTGAAAAATTTCGACTTCCGGTTTTCAACGGAAATACACGTTTTGGGGTCCCCTGAGTCCAATTAACCAACTCTCGCGAAGTGTGTCTTTGTGTGTGTGAACAGACTAGCTCAAAAACTATAAACCGCACAGACCTGAAATTGGTGTATGTATATGCCCGCGATGTGACAGCGAAAATTGGTCAAACGGAGGGGGTACTTTATTTAAAGAGTTTTGTCTAATTTTTAGGGTATTTTTCGATTTTCACAAAAACGGCTCTAACGATTTTGATTAAACTTGGTATTTGGTGTATTTATATGCCCGCGATGCGACAGTAAAATTTTTATCAAAATTGACTAATTGGAGGGGGCACTTTTCTTAATAAATGTTGTCCCATTTTCACGTATTTTTTTTATTTACTCAAAAACGGCTTCAACGATTTTGATCAAACTTGGTATTTGATGTATGTATATGACCGTGATGCGAACGCCGAAATTTTATCCAAATTGGTTAAACGGAGGGGGCACTTTACTTAATAAATATTGTCTCATCATAACGTGTTTTTTTTTTGTTTACTCAAAAACGGCTTTAAAGATTTTGACCAAACTCGGTATTTAGTGTATGTATATGCCCACGATGTGGCAGTCAAAATTTCATCAAAATTGACAATTGGAGGGGGCACTTTACTTAATAAATTTTGTCCTATTTTCACGAGTTTTTTTTTATTTACTCAAAAACGGGTGTAACGATGTTGTTTAATTAATTATATTTTAGTTTAGAAACTTTAGTTCCATAATAAATTTTTGAAAACAATATAAAGCGATTTTAGAGGAACAGTAATCGTTTTTATTTCCAGAAAGGCATAAGAGACGTAAATACACTTATCGATTCACCTTCACGATATATTTGCAAAAAGCAACTAGTAGTAAAAAACAAGCAAGCAGTGAAAAAAACTCGATTGTGGATGAAATTAGACCCTTCATAAATAAACTACCAAATTTTCCAATACAGATACTCTATAACTTACGGAGATATACAAATCTAAGTATATACTTAAATGTAGAAAAATGCCGTTTTCATATTATCGAAACACGTCGATTTCTAATCTAAGTAAGTTCGTAAGTGAAAGTTGTGTGTTGCGCGCATCGCACCAGATTTTTTATTATAAAAATAAAACACATTTTTATAAAAAAAATATTTACATTTATTAACTGTAACTCTACAGACAAAAATATCGACATAATTATTGGGTTTCTGATGAGAGCATCTGCGCGAACCTCCCTTGAATTATTTTTCCAATTAGTAGCAGTTTCTGCAGACATCTTGGCAAAATAAGGGGGTTGTATACTTTTTTGACCAAGCATAAATGAACATCATTGCTATATTTAAAGGAAGTTTCGAACCGGTGAACCACGTACCTACCTTCTCTAATGCCAATTTTCAAACGGCAACTTGCATTGTGACATCGCCATCTAAAAACCATCCCGCTCTTATATAAATTCACAATGTGGCCATTACGGCATTGACTTTCCTTGTGGAACAGGCCTTTTTCTTGAAGAAATTTAATTTTTTGTTCCATATCTTTAAAATCATCGTATAACTTAAATAAAGCCATAAATCAAAATGCAAATCTATATAAATAAAGTTGAAATTCTGTTTGTTTGTTTGTTTATTTGTTCTTTATAGAAATCCATACCGTTTGTCCTAAATTCTCCAAATTTCGCTCAGTGGTTCTTTGTTACCAGGTGCGAACACCCGTCCATATTAAAATTGCATAACTTCAGCCAATCTCTGGGTATATTCATTATTGTTATAAAATTCGTCATGATCTCGCTTTACAATAGTTTTTTTTACGAAATCGACCGTTTGAGTCGAAAAAACGGCCTAAAAAATCATTTTATAGATTTTGAAGAGGCCAACAAGGCCCGTTAAGACCGTCCTTTGGCAGGCGTCGAGTTCTGGGATTTTTAAACCATATGTTTTTTTTTTTAACATTACAATACGTTTATTTACATGTATGGTGAATTTATTTTTTAAAAATGCCTCCTAAGAAGCGAGCTTCAATAGGAGTAGTGCTCTCAAAAGCTTAAAAACAACGTCAAATATGAGCAGATGAAACTCTCGACGAACATCAAAATAGGATTGAACAACAGAGGCTTAGACAGGCAGAATAGCGGGAAACTGAGCCTGCCCAGGAATACGAGGCCCGCCTTGCGCCACAGAGGCTTAGGCAAGCCGATTTGCGAGAAGCTGAAACTGCAGGGCAATATTTCTGTTTGTTTGTTTGTTATTTATAGAATTCCATACCGTTATATCCTAAATTCTCCAAATTTCGCTCAGTGGTTCTTTCATACCAGGTTCGTTAACACCTGTCCATATTAAAATTACATAACTTCAGCCGATCTTCAGCTAATATCCTTTATCCTAATAAAAATCTTAATGATCTCGCTTTACAATGTTTTTTTTTACGAAATCGACAGTTTCATTAGAAAAATGAAATTCTCCGGGTGAAACCGGGACATACAGCTAGTACAAAATATAGCTACTTATATGTTATTAATAGTATGGATAATGGTTAATCACATGTTTATATTTTGAACAATAAATTAGAGATGCGGGGATTAAACGAAAAAGACCACAGTGTCGTTAAAAGTTGATATTTTTTGAAACCTTTTTATTTCTTTGACTTATTATTGTTGGTCTGACATTGTGAATAATCATTTTCGTTTAATAAAACTCATTTAAACCCACATAAGTGTTACACTGTAATATTGAAAGTGATAAAAAATCACCATTCATGCCCATAGGCCCAAAGAATAAAACAAAAATATATGAATGTTTAAACAATTAATTAGATTTAATTTTTTTTTTTTAATACTAATCAAATATGCAACAAATATCCCTTTAGCGTCTGAGCAGTGCGAATGTATTGCAGGACCTGCGGCTGCCGCGCCCGGTTGTCTGAATACTTTTTGCCACATTCACTCTTCTTTATCTCCTTATTAACATTTATCTTCTAAAGCCTATCATCCTTTTTCATCCGGACTTTTGACCGGCATTGGTGGATTTAAAAACTTTAATTTTTTTTTTTTTTAGTAATACTAATAATTATTTTGCCCTATTTGACTAAGGAATAAGGTGCAGGTAAAATTAATTTGAAAACCCCCGAAAAAACCCCATTTTTTACGAGTTGTACGAATTGTTAAACTACAATAAATGTGCAATAATTTCAAGTGCAGATAGAGTTAATTTTAATTTTCGTTACAATGGGAATAAATTTTTAAATTTACAAAACAAACCGTACGTAAAGCAGTTTATATTGTTCGTAATTTGTATCATTATTATATTCTTTTCTCACCGAAAATATTACAATTCCCTTTTTTATTCTCTTATTGTGTTCAATCACCCAGAGTGGTTACCTGAAATCCAGGAATTGACGAAATTCCCCTTGGGTAGGGTATGAACATTCCAACATCGAAAAATCGATCCTATACACCATATTTTATTTACGAGTTAACCTCACTGTGTTACTCGGTAGAACGACCCGGTGTTCCGGGAGGTCCACGGATCAAGAGGAAACGGCCGAAACAATTCCGATCTGGGTAACATGAAATACCATAATCGTTATTCTGCCATCCACTCCCCGCCAGGTCTGTGCTTCAAAATAGGCCTTTCCATGCCTCATTTGATAGAGAAATATTGGACTTTCTTTTTTATTTTATTACAATTGACATTTTTATTTTTCAGGTTTATACTGCTCACGAATCAATCAACGCATAATGTTTAATTTATTTTCCTTTGTTTATACCGGAAGTTATGGCTACCGAATCGGAAAAAAACAATATTTTTTCTCTCGATCAATCGAAATTATAAATATTTTTCTTTTATTGTTTATTTTTTATTTCGTGTTTTTATATACTCAACTTTATTATTATTATATTATTTGTATTATTCATTTGTACATCGTTGCGGACGAGTACTATTCAATAAAAAAAAAAGACATAACATTTTTAAAAAAAAAGCTCAATCAACAAATTGTACTTTATAATGAACAAACGTCCAAAACTTTGTTGAAATGAATAATAAAAATAATATAATGATAATAAAGTTGGACGTATAATTTCCCGAAATAAAGACAAAATAAAATAAATAAGAATCATCCAAAGAAAAATTAGTAAGAAAAGGAAAAATATTAATTAATATTAAAAATATTAAAAATATAATTAATATTTTTCGTTATTCATACAGAAACCCTGATAACTCGTAATTGTGCAATGATATAAATTAATTGATACTTTTAATAATTTAAAATTAATATAACACGGGGCATAGTCTGGTAAGTTAATTAAATAAACTTTTCATTAAAAAGTTAAACAAATTGTGATTTTGATTTGTCTTGTGTACCTTATTTTTTATTTTTAAATTGTTCAGGTAATACGTTTATCAAATTTTGGTTCAATTAAAAATTATATATATCAAACTTATTGTCAATCATTTACTGACTTCCTCGAATATAAAAGTTCTGTATGGTATAATATTATTTTATGTTGCTGAATTTATTTTTCTTGAATTATTATTCCATGAATTCATAGTGTAAGCCATGGAATAATGGACTTGTATAATTTTGTATGGCATATACAATATAACAAGGGAACTACCATGTCGAAGAATACATATAGGAATATAAAGCGGTGTCGGGGGCACAACCGTGTATTTGACATGAATAAGTCGAAGCTAATGGTAAAATCTTTTATTGTGGAATATGTTGTTGTCATTTCTGATTACTTTTCGAAGTCCATCCGATGTCGATATTTTACTTGAGACATAAATTGAATAATCTTATATCATTAAAAATGTTAAATATTTAGTTTGGAATGATCAGTTTTAGACTAAGGTTTTTTAGTGTGTGTTACCAATATTTTTTTCAGTTGTGGCAAATTTCAGCTTACATTCTACTTAGTATAACCTCTTCGAAGAGGCAGATTAATCTTGTGTTAATCAAAACCATGATATTATCATACATGTATGATGATATTATATGGTCACTTCATCTCATTTGATTAAAAAACGAAATCGGAAATTCCAAAGTTAAGCTGAAAGTTCAGCTAGCATTAATTTATTGATTACTTTTAACTGCGTCTTATTCCATTCTTTGGTTTCCCATTTCAAAAAATAAAATAAAATAAATAAACATTTTTTTTTTCTTTAGATATAATAACTTATTACTTTTTCTATAAAATTTGCTATCTACTAGCGTAATTTGCAAATTAAATAGAAATAATAATCAAACAAAACTAAATTAATGGAATATATCTAATAATAAGATGATTAAAACATGAATACCGACCTTTAAAATATAGAAGAATGTTTATTTTAAAAAAGTGAGAGTGTTGAAGTAATCTTATGCCCCTCTCAACGAAACAACGAGTAAGGAGAGGTGGACTAATTGATGAGCTATAAGGTATAAAGTATATACCTTATTAAAATATTAGTAAGGTATATAAAAAAAGAAAATAGGATAAAATTAAATAAAATAATAGATAAAATTAAAAATTAAGATAAAATTTAAAAATAATTAATTAAGAAAAATTAAAAAATAATGAATACTAAAAAAAAAAAAAAAAATCAGAGGAACACACAATCAAGTCTAGCTGATATACTGCCCTGCCTGGGAGAAGAGCAATAACTGAAACACTCGTAGAATTCATTGTGAAATTTCCCATTCGATTCTCCATAGAAAGACTGTAAAGAGGTTATTTTAGTTTAAGTTCTCCACAGAGAAGTTTTAGGGGTTTTCTATGGAATATCGAATGGAAAAATTCACAACGTATCCAACGAAACCATTGCCTCACAATTTTGGAGTTACAATTTTTCTCCTTGACAGGACAAGTAGGTATATTAGGGTGAAATTTCAGAAATCAAAACGATCAATCACCGCAGATAATATTTATGCTTTAGCGTGATTTGTTTATGTCAATAAAACAACCTTTGTTACAGACGTTAATGTATTCACTTTAATACAGCGTTCACTCGAACATCGTGCACAATAATTATTATTATTATTCTCTTCATTTGTTCCATGAAGTAGATATAATTCCAGAACAATGAGAAGGCGAAATAAACATGATATTTATTATTAGATTTTAATTGAAATTTGACACTAATTGAGCGCTCGTTGGAGAATGAATCGCCAGTAGGATGTTAATTTTCCCTGAATGACATTTCTCCGAATTGTGTTCATTCGTTGTCGGAATTACCGGAATGAGTTGATTCTGGCATTTGTCCTCTTTAGGTTTATATTTACAGGTGAGTTTCACAAAACACCTGAATTGTATCTCTTGTTTTATATAAACGTGAACCGATTATGTCAGTAGGGCTTCATTTAATTATGTTGACTAAACACGTGAAAACAATGTTCCCAGTTTCGATTGTCTATGCCGACCAGTGTCGGAGAATGCTTTCATTTATTTTATTTTCTAACATCAACCAGAGGGGTAAAAAAATTAACCGGGAAAAGTTTGTGATAATTGGTATTGTCCCAATCTCTAGTAAGCTCCTTAAGTAAAATTAATATTAAAATACGATATATAATCTTAAACAAAGTAGCTTAACTTTTTCAAAGCTAACGATTTAATTATTTATAACAAAGTCTAAAATACAGGAAACAAATAAAAACCAAAATAATTTTACTTTAGGGGTCACCTGTGGAGTAGTGGTTAGCATAGAAACTTACAATACTAAAGGTCGCAGGTTCGCGTCCCGAGGTGGCCCAAGGATTTTTTAACGGGAGTGAAAAAATCTCTATGACGTCCCTCGGATAGTGGGTAAAATGGAGGAACGAGCCTGTACGATGTCAGGTACTCGTTAAAGATCCCTATCCTAATTATACCAGGATAGGCAAAATTTAGGATTCCCACTGTAGCATCGTCCGATTAGCCTTAGTGGCATAAAGTGACGTTAAAACAAACAAACAATTTTACTTTATATTTAAACAGATATAATAAATTGTGTATTCTTTTTATTTTTTTTTAAATTTGCTATACAGTTTAATTCGATTCTGCAAGCAAACGCAGCAAATGTTTTTGCTTCTGTGCTAATCAAATAACAGAATTGAGGAAAAAAATAAAAACAGGATTAAAAGTAAATACTATGTAATAGGAAGCCAAATAATGTCAGTAACAGTGAGGTAGCAAATATTAATGATTGGTAGATAGTAATGATTGTTTGATTTTAGATAGCAAGAACCAAATATGATATTACTTAATTGATAAAAAATTGTATTATTATTTAATTGTTTTATTATTAAGAATAGCGGTAATGTATAGTGAAGAGGTAAGAAGTAATACTTATGTCCAGGATTAAAAACATTCCATTCCACGTTCTAACAACAAAAAACATTCCAACAAACATGTCCAGGATTTAAAAGTAACATAATATTGATTGTAATTATTTTAATTGTAATGAAAATCGTTATTGTTAAATTTGTTGATGTGTTGATTGTTGTAGTGTACCCGGTGATGGGGTGATGGGCCTCGAAACGTCGTAAAAACTTGTCTTGATCTGGCAATAATTAAGAAATTTAAAGGAAGATTTTTTTTTTCTTCATTAAATTCCCAAATAGAAACAATATCAGATAACGATACGTTAAGCAGGAGGAAGGATGGCACTTGTTTGCGATTATTTTAGTTAATCCGATTATTTAACGTAGGAGATCTCTCATTTAACGCCTTTTTAATCTCCTGATATTGAGATATCAGCTGTTACCATGTTCCTTATCGTTCGTTTAAAAGTTCCGTAGATGTCTGTGTAAATATGGAAACTCCTTTACCATGGATCTTTTGCTACGAGTCTTAACATTTTTTATTGAAAGTTCCGACGTCTTTGTAAGTGAGACTTTTTTAGTTCTACCGTATAACCTCTAAGAGCATGACCATATTGATTATATCAAGTAAGAATATGTATTTAAATGTTGTTTCAGTAGTTTTGAAGTCTTAGTGGGCAATAATCAATAAAAATGGATAAGAATCAGATATTTCAGAAAATTTACCTCTCAATACATATGCTCGTTTCTTAAACCTTTTAAATTTATATTATTTTCTACTCTACCCTAAATCTACTAAAACATTGGCTTTATGGTACTAATGCTTAGTTTCGGACTTTTTTGAAAGAACCACTATCAATGAAAATGCATCGAATGGAATTGGAAATGGAATGTATGGAACATACCATGGTAAACGTAGATGTTATAGAACCTTTTTTTAAATTTAATTTTTACTTTTTGATTTAAAAATAATTAATCACTTCAAAAATTAACAAAGGAATAAAAATGAAAAATCTTGTTGCAAGTGCGATATGTAATTATTCATGTAATTTTTATTTATTTATTTCATGTATTTTTTATTAATTATTCATGTATCATATTCTAATCACAAAAAGATTAGAACGATTTTTTATGATTCATAATATACAATTAACTTACTTTACTCTGAATAATTACTTAGTTTTTTGAAATTGTTTTCATATACCTACTTCAAATTAGTAAGTCAACCATCTACTCCCAAAGCAGTTATCAGACTGTTACCGCAATAACAGTTAACCTACCTAACATTAGTTGGTCCTTTTTAGGATTGATAATTGTGATATAGATCTGATAGCATTCAATTCGTTTCCAAAGCTGCTTTTCACTCATCTTAACTAGTAATTACTTGGTATTAACCTATTTTTTATAGTGTTACGTAATGACATGCAATGAGGTTTAATTTTTAACAATGATTTCATCTTTTGGAATTTTATTCCATGCATTTAAATGTGTCATTAGCTATCCTTCTAAAATGAAAATACCAAGGACCTGTTGAGGTGCTTATAATAAATAATTAAGCCCGTACCTCCTTGGACCGACGACGAGTTATGCCGCCTAAAATAATTACCTTTTTAGTCAGGTTATACTCTCGGTACTGAGTGGGTTGATTTAATGTGGACAAGCGTGCAGGCCTATGGGTTATTTTAATTTACCATTTTTGTATTAGTAGTATGGTGAGTAGTATTTTTTAGTTAGTGTGTATTTAGCTTAGTTTGTAGAAGTATTTATTTAGTTTAATTTATTTCAGTTCGTTCCTTTTTATGTTATAGATTATTTATGTTCGATTACTGTTTAATAAAATCAATTATAGGTCCAAGATAGATAGATCCATATATCATTCTTGATATAAGAAGACTTTATTATATCAAGTAAAAATAGGTATTTAATTTTTGTCTCAGTATTTTTGAAGTCTTAGAAAAAAGTGGGTAACAATCAGATTTTTAAGAAAATTCACCTGTCTATTCATACGCCTATTTCTTACACCTTTTAAATTTAGATTATTTTCTACTCCACTCTTATATTGGCGTACTATTTCTCAATTTCGAACTTGGTTGAGAGAACCACTATCAAAGAAAATGCATTGAGATGTTATAGCACCTTCTTTTAATTTAATTTTTTATTTAAAAATAATTAATCTCTTCAAAAATTCACAAAGGAATAGTAATCAAAGAACCACCTCTATTCTGAATAAGCGTATTATTTCTGAAATTTGAGTTATTCGTTGCTCTTATTTGTTGTGAGATCCTACATTGTTACAATTAAAAGTAAGTTTGATTAAGGTGTTTTTGAGTCTAATTTATTACCTACATCGCTTATTAATGCGCTCTTTATTTGTGTGTCGAGGACATACGAGCTCATAATAACAGAAGTGATCTATTTCTATAAGATATAAAAAAAAATGTATAAGTTGTTTCACACCAAAACTTATAAAATTTAAATTAATATTTTCAATATAATTTTTAAAATATTGTCAAAAATAATAACTTAGATAGTGCTTTCCATTTCAACATTAGATAGAATTTATTTAGGTTGAAGCAATAGGTTGTGATCAAAAATAAACTCATTTTTATTTTATTTTGACATTTCAGAATTATGGGCTCATATCCAATGCGAGACTGATGTCCTAAAATCGAATTTTTAAAAGAAATATTTCTCATTATTACAGTATCTTCCTCTCTTTTTGAAGAACGATTATAAGACATTTCAAAGATTGGAAGAAGCTGGCAACTGATATCAAAGGAAGGGAAAAGAAGAAAATTTTATTGGCTTTCATGAAAAATCGCTGAAAAGCCTTGTTGGACGTGCGATATAGAATTATTCAATGCTATCACAAAAAGATGAGAAGAAATGAGTTGTATGTCTCATAATATACATTTAACTTATTTTACTCTGAATAATTACTTAGTTTATTGAAATCGTTTTCATATACTTCAAGCAGTAATTAAAACATCCATCCACCCCAAACCAGTTATCAGACTGTAACCCCCAATAACAGTTACTACCAATACTAGTTACAACTAATATTAGTTGATTCTTTTCAAAATTGATAAAGTGATTTAGGTACATCTGATCGCATTCAATTCGCCTCTAAGGCTGCATTTCACACGTCTTACCTAGTAATTACTTGGTATAAACATATTTTTTATAGTTTTACATAATGACATACAATGAGGTTTAATTTTGAAACATGATTTCACCTTCTGGAATTTTATTCCATTCATTTAAATGTGGCATTAGTTATCGTTCTAAAATGAAAATGCCATGGACCTTACGAAACAAACGTATGGTCCTTTACACCTTGGCTGAACACTTGACTTAAACTATTTTCCCAAAAGTTCTAAACCATGAGGAAGGAAAGGACTACCACTATTTTCTTCTTCCCTGTGACAATAAACTATGTGGTAATATATCTAGCTAGTGCTGCTCCTATAGAACATCTCACTTTCTAGGTCATTAGTTCTTCCTCTAACGGTTTCCACCGTTGAAGAAATTTTTATTTATAAATAAATACATATATAGTATGTGTTACATACTATACCATAATATATTTAAGAAACAGAAAGAAAAAATAAAACAGAATTGTTCTGGGCCCTAGTTCCTCAATAATAAAAAATGACGTCAGATTCAAATTCAGTTACTTTGAAAAAAAAATTACTTACATTTTTATTCTCTTCAAGGGGAAGGCAATTTTTATTAATAAAAATTTCTTTAAAAATTGTTCGTTTAAAAAATTATTCGTTAAAAATAAATTTTAAAAGAATAAATTTCTTTAAAAATTGCTTATCTTTAGTTTTCTCGGAGATGTAATCATTTTTTTTTACTAATTAATGGCCTAAAACCAAATCTATGAAAAGGCTGTATTTTTGTTAAACTTTGACCAAAAAAAATTTAGGTGCAGCAATGTATTAAAACAAGAAATAAAAAAGAATAGGTCAGTAATTGGTACCCTTAAGACTACATTTCTGGGCTTAAATTAAAAAAAAAAAATCTGGTGCGTGCGCGCAACACACAACTTTCACTTACCAACTTAGATTAGAAATTGTGTTAATGCCACTTCTCAAAGTTACACATTTTTCCACATTCATTTTTTATTTTTGTTTTCATTTGCTATATAACAAACACTAATTTCTTTTATTATTAATTAAAAGGTTTTACTTGAGATAATTCGGCAATGCAAGAAGCATAATATTCCAACTCGACTGATTTTATAATTCTCAATGTACTTGTTGAAAATTTCCAGTTAAATACCCAGTTTGATCAAAGTCGTTAAAGCCGTTTTTGAGTAAATCGAAAAAAACGTAAAAAGTTATTAAATAAAGTCCCCCCTCCGGTTGATCAATTTTGATGAAATGTTGGCTATCACATCTTTGGCATATACATACATCAAATACCCAGTTTGATTAAAATCGTTTAAGCCGTTTTTGAGTAAATAAAAAAAACACGTGAAAATAATACAAAATTTATGAAGTAAAGTGCCCCCTGCGGATGATCAATTTTGATGAAATTTTTACAGTCATATCTCGGGCATATTAATACATCAAATACTAAGTTTAATCAAAATCGTTAGAGCCGTTTTTGAGAAAACCGAAAAAAACGTAAAAAGTTATTAAATAAAGTACCCCCTCCCTTTGACCAATTTTAATGAAATTTTTGCTGTCACATCGCGGGCATATACCTACACTAAATACCAAATTACAGGTTCGCACGGTTTATAGTTTTTGAGCTAGTCTGTTCACACACACACACACACACACACACACACACACAGACCATTTCGCGGGACTTAGTCATTTGGACTCAGGGGACCCCAAAACGTGTATTTCCGTTGAAAACCGGAAGTCGAAATTTTTCACGATCGCAATACTTCCACTTACTATATATTTCATATATAGGTAAGTGAAAGTAAAAATTGGACAACATTTATTAAGTAAAGTCCCCCCTCCTGTTGATCAATTTTGATGAAATTTTTACAGTCATATCTCGGGCATATAAATACATCAAATACCAAGTTTGATCAAAATCGTTAAAACCGTTATTGAGTAAATAAAAAAAAACACGTGGAAATGATACAAAATTTATTAAGTAAAGTCCCCCCTCAGGTTGATCAATTTTGATGAAATTTTTACAGTCATATCTCGGGCATATCAATAGATCAAATACTCAGTTTAATCAAAATCGTTAGAGCCGTTTTTGAGAAAATCGAAAAAAACTTAAAAAGTTATTAAGTAAAGTACCCCCTCCCTTTGAGCAAATTTGATGAAATTTTTGCTGTCACATCGCGGGCATATACATACTCTAAATACCCAATTTCAGGTTCGCAAGGTTTATAGTTTTTGAGCTAGTCTGTTCACACACACACACACACACACACAGACACACACACACACAGACCATTTCGCGGGACTTGGTTATTTTGACTCAGGGGACCCCAAAACGTGTATTTCCGTTGAAAACCGGAAGTCGAAAATTTTCACGATCGCAATACTTCCACTTACTATATATTTCATATATAGGTAAGTGAAAGTAAAAACCTTTTTATAAAGGGATCGGATAAATATTCCTATAGCTCCTCATTATCTATCCTCATAAAGACTCAAGAGGACTTTTCGGGTCAAAAGTGCCAAATCTAGTTATTAGCACCTTGTGGATTTTATTGTGAAATCTTCTGTATGGTTAGTTTGCTAAAGTCTTACTTCATAGATGACTTAGAGGACCCTTCAAACATTAGACTCATGTATATCTTGTAATAAAATTAGGACTTGTTTACCTATTTCTTTAAGTTAAGGTTGGGGTGCCAGTAACTGTACTGAGTGCCAATAACTGTATGGTTTACCCTATTGTTTAATTTTTTTTTTTTCTAGGCACTGCAAAATATGTGAATGAAATAATAAAAAAAAATAATTTTTGACTAATAAATTCCAAAAACAAAAAAAATGTTATTTAGAACCGTGAGAGACTCCTTCTCTTGTTAGATATAATAATATTTGGAATTGTAATAATTCATCCTTAAAATCTCCTTTTGATGTATATAATGTATTATTAGCAAAGAAAGAGCTCAAAGCAGATAAGGGTACATTTAACAGCTTGGAGCCAACTAACTCTGCGGTACTTGCGGCCCAATTAACTAGGGACTCCCAATTACACCTCCTCGGACAGAGGTTACATTCCTTCCTCCCTATTTCCCTCCCTAATTACCTAAGCCAAGGAGGGAGCGAATGTACCTCTTACATCTTAGATTTAATCAGGCCCTGTTTGTATAACGTTGAGCGGACATTATTCTTGCCCTGGCAGGCCAATCTATCTCTTTTACTCGGATCTGATCTCAAATTGTAGTAAATAATTAAGCGAACTTTTATGAATGGTCTCGGAGCAAGACATAATCAACTTTTGAGTAATTTTCTTTATGAATTCGAACGAAATTGAAACGGTTTCCCCCTAAGCCGATCCATACGCAATTAATCTATTCTTGCAATTTCGTGGATAGACACATAAATGATTTAATCAACTTATTATTCAGAAATAAAATAAAAATCCTTTGCTCACAAACAATTAAAAAAAAGATACATAATGTGACAGTATTATTTAGTCTATCAATAGAAAAAAAATTTTTGGATTTTTTTAAGCCTCTTTTTTACGGCTTCTACCATAAGAATTTGAGCGTGATTACGGACAGATCATCTCGCATGACCGCAAGTGAAGAAACTGTCCTTCCTTACACAGTATTGAACCCCAAACCCTCCATGGGTTGTAATTGTTCAGTTTTAAATTAAAAAAAATCATTTAAGTATAATAAAATCCACTAATTTTTTTTATAGGTAACTGTTTTAATCTAATAAAATGAATTTCATTTGAAAAAAATTTCATCATTTAAGTATCGATGATTTCGATGGACCTTCATCATCGATGCATATTATTTTAGTTTCATCGAAAAGAAGAGTAAAAAAATAATATTGAATATTTTACCTTTTATACAATTTATTAAAGGGTTTAGGTGTTTATCATTACTTAGGTAAAGAATTAGTGAAAACGTAATAAACCTTAGTGATTTTTATTTTTATGTACACTATGCAATACTTCTGAAATAGCGAAAAGCTTACGAAATTGTTTTTATGCGTTAATAGTGCATTGGTATATGTAGTTGCTTAGCTGATGTTATTTAAAACCTCTATGTTAATATAATCTTAATCTGTGGGTGACCACCTTTTTTAAATTATTTTTAAATAATTTATTTTTTTAGAGAAAAGATTTGGCTCCGCCGGGAGTCGAACCCGGGTCTTCCCTGGTTTTCTCTTCAAAAACTAAATTATTTAAAACCTCTATGATTTATTTGTTTTATATTTAATTATGTTAGGAAAAGTTTATAATAATGAACTAACAGCATCCCATTGCAGTCTCATTTCATACAGAAACGTCCAAAGATTGAAAAAATATAAATATATACATCATGAGACTGCAATGGAATGCTGTTAGTTCATTATTGTAAATAAATAAAGCAGTCTACCAAGAATATTATAAGATAAGATTATTAATAAGTATGCTGCGTTTTATAGAAACCCAATGTATTTGGGCAGCATTGTTTTGTTTTGTTATAAAAAAAATAAATAAATAAATAAAGCATTTCTCTCTCTCTCTCTTCAGGTTATGCTGTTTTTAAAGAAGGGATCTCTTCCGTATTTTCTTTAATTTAATGATCTAACGGTTCGGGCTATTGGCCGTTTTTAACGATAAGGCCACAGAATATATTGTTAAATGTTAATTATTATTATGGTTGTGGAATCTTAATAATGTAATACAGTGTTATAATACAGATACCCCTGGAAGATGATCCCAGAAGCCCAAATAATTGGGTGGATGAAGAAATTAAAGGAAATATGGAAGAGATCCCTTCTTTTATAAAAAAAAAATAGTGTATGATTTAGTTTTGACTTTTTGTGGTCTACAAAGTAATACTGTAAAACCAAGTAACTCTTCAAGCGGTCGAATGTAAAAGGTTTAAAGTTTTTAAAGTTTTTATTATAAAATGAAAAAGGAACTAATAAAGAATATAATTGGAATAAGGCTTAGTACAATCACAATAGACAGCGAAAATTTACTGAATTAATCCATTGTCACAATACATATTAATTAAATTCAGAATATAACACATGTTTCTACCTGAAACAAGTTGTGGAAGTTCTCAAACCGTGTGAAAAAAAACAAAAACATATGTTCTAACAGTACTACTTATCACAAGAAAACATTAATTTTATGAATGAGATACTTTATAACTTTTATAATAATAATTTACATTTTTATTTATTATTAGAATACACAATTTTTATTTATTGTAATGCTATTAGGTGCACTATGATTTCGGTTAACCTGTCTTTTTCTAAAACAAATAGATTCGATGTTTTTCCCGTACATGAAAAGGTGACACATAATTTTGTATGGGGGAATAAACGGATTTTCCAAGTCCAAGCTGGAAAAAATAGATTTGGCAACTAGATGCTTACCCACCCTAAATATCGAAAGAAAATGAACTGTGTCAATAAATCAACTTAGACCGCCATCTGTTGGAAATTTATAGAACTTTCCAATAATCACACTCAATTGTAGTATAAAAAGCATTAAATTAGCAATTAAAGAAATATTGAGGCCAATGATCGAGATAAAAACTACCCTATCTTTTAAGTTGGACAAAACTACATACAATGAGCCAGCTTTCATCAAAATCGGTGGATAGTTTCTTATTTAGCTCATACAGAGAGAAACATTGGGACACGAGATTTTTATACATACAAAGATAATGAAAACCTGTTCTTCTGAAAATAGTCTGATTTGCAGAGGTATTTTTTTTTTTTTTTTTTTTTTTTTAAGGATCTTTGAATGTAATTAATTAAATTAAATTACTTTGTTTTTAATAACCTGGACTAATTGAGGATACTCTTTGGTGCATTATTTTTAGTTGCCTCAAGAAAATATTCTGTAACTCCGACCTCGTTGGAGAGCTTCGGGCACGGAAACCGATCGAGCATTGAGGGCCTCGATTACATATAAAATAAAATAAATCATCGTAGGCCATGAAAATTTTTCCCATAAATGCTAAAACCCGAAGATATAGAGAGTATCCTGTGGAGAGTATAAGGTGGACCTAGAGCCCTGATGGACAATAAAAGTGGACCTCAAAGAGATTTACGATGGAAAGAGCCTTTCAATAGGCTAGCAGCGGACTGGATATAAATCCTCTCTACAGCGGACAGCAGCCGGAACACGGGGATATGCTGAGTGCGGGCGGTTGGGGGTACATTTCCCTGCCTGATCTATATCAGGTTTGTATTGTACACTTCATATCGACAAGGACACCAGGGTCGAATCCACCTTCACCGAAATACATTGCGCGAGAAGTAACGCACGAGGGATATATTTGGAATTAGACAATTCCCGATATTTTTTTAGAAGATTTTGGCTTAACCATGTATTGATTATAGTTGCCTGAGATAGTGGGCAGAGTGGCCGAGTATTGGGTTGATGTGAAATAATTGCAGGTTTGGTGCATTGCAATATCTTAACCCTGGGATGGCCAAGGGGTGGATTCCTGGAGACCACAAGATTTTTAAATGCCGAAATTTCCGCAAGTATGGTCTTTAAAAATTTTGTTTGTCAGAAAAATACTGCAGATTATGAAACTGGGGAAAAAAGGAATATACATGGGTCATTTTCCCAGAAAGGGAAAATCGCTGTCTCCGATGGATTCCCATTTTCGTTCATTAAAACAACCTCTAATTAGGCTCTGTGACTTGCCCTGTCGACTAATTAGGATTTTACTCATATAACATTAAAAAATATAGGTTGAATTTTGATATGACCAGTCTCCTTCCCTCGCCATGTCACAACTCCAATTTCCAAATTTTACGTTGGGCTACGAATTGACCATTGGCGCTTTTTGAATTTTTTATAACTGTGGTGCTGTTCAAAACATCTCAAGATTAGAATGTGAGGTATGCGATATTTTTTAAGAATTATTGAATAGTAAACAGAGGAAGGAAAAGACTTCTCCCCGGTGTTTGGGGTTTTCCCCGCTTACGTAGTATTTTCGTGTTTTGGCAGTTTTAACCTTTACAGATGACTGCGGCTTCTGGCTAAAAGTAGGATTTCACCTCAGGTAACAACTCTTTTTGCAGCCAAATGTTTTCAGTCAATGTAGAACCATCAGGAAAACAACGTTAGTGCTGCGGCGGGAGGCGGCATACAACCCATGTCATTGTCCCGCCCGTACTTACTTAGAAGGTAATTGCATCGAAATTTTTTCATTGCTTTCATCTTTTAGAGCAAGTTGATACGTTTCTTACGGTGCATCCTTGTTTAAAAAAATGGCTGTAATTAAGTAGTGAACAGAAAAAAATGGATGGTCATACAATACAATATCGGGTGTTTTTCTCCTTCTCGAGAAGTTGCTTTCTAATTCTAAAGCTCATTGAAACGTTTTGAACGGTCTATCATTTTGTCAAAAATCTGCTATATATAAGTAGTAAACGAGAAAAAACTAGATAGCCTCTCAAATTATGATGATATTATCCTGCCTCTACGGATTTGGAAAAAAAGTGTATCTGAAATTGTTCGCTGCTTATTACTTACAGAACTCGTTGGCGCGTTTCCAACGGTCTATCTTTTTTTTTGAAAAGCAGCAGTATTTCAGTATGTAAACGAGAAAAAACTCGATGGTCATTAACATCAAGAGTCATTGTCCCGTCTGTCTATACCCGAAAACTAATTGCATCTATATTTTCTCGTTGCTTTATACATATAGAGGTCTTTGAGACGTTTCCGATGGTCCCTCATTTATTTCAAAAGCATCTGTATTTAAGTAGTAAACGAGAAAAAACTGGATGGCCATAAAAATTTGTGTAATGGCTGATAGATGACTTAGGATTTTTGTCAGTTGTCTTCTATCTCACTAAATCTCATTTCTTTACATGTTATGCTTACACGCAACATGAACCCCCTGTACAATTTTTAACCTGTATATTTGAGTACTGTAAATAGTGACTTGTAACGGACAAGCTAAAAGAAAAAAAAAACTATTAAACAAAAAAAGAATCAAGAAAAATATATTTAAACAAACCCTCAGCACATTTATTTTCCCGTCTTCTGATTTTTTTTTTTTTTAATAAATAATAAATGCACCCTGCTTTTGAATAACCTTGCATCGGAGCTCAACCAGTGCTCTGTACAGAGTATCCCTAAATATTTTCCAATCGTTATTTCGACATTTTCAATTTCAAGAATTCCAAGTTCAGATTCGCCCTTTCTGGAAATACCTACATATATTTTTTTATGCCTCTGTTAATATATTTCATTGGCCGAGCGTGCTTAGGGGCGCACGGGATCCCCCCGGTTGGCCAGGTTCGAGGGAAACTGAGGAGCCTACATTGAGCAAGTCAACGTGAAAACAAAATAATTCAAACAGAAGAAAATTGTTTCTTTATGAACTTGCTGACTCATTTGCAAAGCTCTGTATTCAAGAAAGGAGCCAGAACCTCGGCGGACTACAGAGACACACACTAAACGCTATGTCATAAACTTTGGGACATTCCCTATCATCCGATAAAATGATCACAAGAATGCAATTGGGGAAGAAATGATGCTACATGTGTGGAAAGGAAGCTACCTCACAACGACAGTAAAGTACAATAACGTATCAAAAAGTAACCAAACTTATGGACTTTGTGAAAATAACATTTGCGATAAACATTCGGACAAAAAAAATTATATGCAACATTGTAGAAATAGTTTTTATTTGTTGATATGTAATAATATATAGAAAATAAAATTACTTTATAGGTTCTTATCTTCGGTTATTTAAACCGTTGTAAAGATAAGCAAATAGATACATTCTTTTTTTTCTTATTATAAACAATTTTAAGACTGTAAATTAAATAAAGACATCTCTCAAACAAACAATAACATTATCTAAGGAAGGTTGAGTAAAACATGGCCATCAATAGGTCATAAAAAAGTGTGAGCTCCCCGAGTACCCTCCCCCTTTGGCTAAATTAAGATGGCGAAAAACCTTGTCCATCCTAGGTTTAATACCCATTCTATCCTAATAATTATTCCTTATATGCCAAAATAACTCTATATGGTACCCTACTCTTTCACCATGAATTTAATAAGGAAATTCGTATTATTCAGTCTTTTTAAAGGTTATAAATTAAAAATGTCGAAGTGGAATATAGATTTATCAAATCATGAAAAATGTATTCTACGGGGACAGGTCAAAAAGTTCTCGGCCTGACAATGAAGGAGGGAATCAATATAAAGGACTACTCCCTTATCATGTTTACCTATTCAATAATTATGTGTACACAAACTTTTATAACCCTACTGTCTCTTGTCTAATAATTATAATACTTTTAGTTTTACCTATTTGCACTTGTTATCAAAATGAGTAACATGCTGTGATGAAATTGACACTGTGAAAATAGCCATCTGTATAGCTACAAGTAACACCCTCGGCCGAAAAAATCATGGCCACATTCTTTTGGGATTCAGAAGGAATCCTGATGATTGACTACAAAGACAAAGGCATAACAATCACGGGCGAATACTATTGTAATGTTTTGACCCGTTTAAGAGAATCAATCAAGGAGAAGAGGAGGGGGAAGCTGAGCCGAGGAGAAATGCTGCTTCATGTCAATGCCCCTGTGCAAACCTCTCGTCAACTGATTGCCAAGATTGACACCTTAAGATGCCTTTACACTCTACGAACCTCATCTTCGAACAGGTTTTCCCCCGAACCTTGCCGTACCGGCGTTAAACGAACAGCAATTTATACTTAACGTGACGTTAAGCGAACCAATAGGGCCGGCGCACCCAACGCTAGCTTATGATGAAGAAAAATCTCCATTTTATATATATTTTATATTATCTGAAAAATAAAAGAATAGGAAACAAATTAGAACGGTGCACTCACAAACACTGGCACTAGCGCTACCCCCGAACACAAGCGAACAGATGAAGTACCTAGAATACCCGAACAGTCGACGTGAAGGCTGTTCGAGGGTGGTGTTCGAAGGTAAAGTTCGTAGAGTGTAAAGGCACCTTTAGGCTTCGATGTGATCCACCATCCACCCTACAGCCCAGATCTAGTCCTAGTGACTACTTCATATTCCCAAACCTCTAAAAAGAGCACAGGGGGAGGCGATTTGAAGTTAAATAAAAAAGTTATTATTTGAGGGAAATTATTTGAGAGCAAAATTAACAAATAGCTGTGAAAAGTGCTTACTTAAGTATCGTGGGACATTACATTCAAAATTGATTGACATTACATTTATTTGTATTTTTATTTCATTCCCTATTATGACGATGGGCAGATCCAGCCGATTGTAAATGGAGGGGCTGCAGTACTAAAGGGGGGGGGGCTGCATCCCTACAGCCCTTCATTTGGATCTGCCAATCACCTTTATGTTCCTTTCCAACAACTAAAATCCTACTTGTTCTGCACATTATTTGTTCTTTAACTTGCTTCCTTACTTAAAGGAAAGTCAAATTCTATCTTTAAATGTCGAAAAATACTCCAAAGGGAGGTGCTGCAGCCCCAGAGCTACCCCCCTACCGCTGGATCCGCCTATGATTATTTCAGGCCGAGAACTTTTTGAGCTCCCCTCGTAATTAGGAATATGTGTTAGAGAAAATAATTTAAGTTAAGTAAATCTCTTAATGCAAAAATAGAAACGTTGTTTTCACTTCTCTAATACTTTTAATCGGTGGACGTATCGTGTTTCTTAAACGACCGATTCATTTATTTTACTTTTATATTGTTGATCATTGTTTATTTAATCTTAATTTAACAAAAGACTGGCAGGCATGTAAACCATTGTAATATAAATCAAAAAAGAAAAAGGAAACCTTACCCAAGATAAAATTAAATAAAAAGATGTGATGTTGATGGGGTAGGGATGGGAGGGGGGTTGGGTCTGCCTGAGTATTGTTCCTTTCATCCTTCTCATGACATTAGTATCCTTTCATGTCTGGGTTTCGTTCCGAGCAGATCCCCACGTTTCATTTATCTTCTGCTTCAGGTATATAAAGGTATACAAACCTTCTTGTAGTATAATTAGCTTACTGTAATTTATATTTTCAGTAATTCTTTTTTAGAATAAAATAAACAACTGTCCAGACTAAAGTTGCTATGTTCAGTTGACTATTTATTAAATATTAAAGACTTTAAAGAAAATAAGACAAAAGATTTTGTTTAATGATGAGTCTTTTTAGAAAGCTTTTTCATTTATTTTTTTGATTTTTCCGGAAGTTTTTAATTATTATTTTTTATCCATGTTTAATGAAATAACAACCTCCACTATTTGTTTTTATTTTTCTATTTATTTTCCATTTTCAACGTTTCGGGGCACCCGCCCCATCTTCAGGAAAAACAACTAGAAACATTTATCTATATAAATCACAATAATCTAAATAATTTTTTTCACAAAAATATATCACATCGTTAAATTCTTTTTTTAAAAAGTTTTTTTATAAATTATTAATTATAAAATTAAATATAATTAATTTTTTTTCAAAAATAATAGAAAAAGAAAAAATAGCTAAAAATAGAAAAATATTAGAAGCAATACAGATAACAAAAAATATAGATAAAACAATAAATTTTAAAACAGACACCAAGAATCTAGGTACACATTGTATAGGCATTATAAGCAAATTAAATTTGAACTGTTAAAAATATTAGATATGAGGAGAAGAAGATTAGAATCAAATCAAAGGTAAATAAATTGATCCCCATAGAGAAAAAATAATCAGTCTGTGACAAGGAGATGACTAATAAGCAATATTAATTTTAAATTATTAAAAATTAATTATAAAAAATGATGAATATGTGTATATATATGTGTGTTGGATAAATATGTACATATAGGATGAAATTGACAACATGTAATAAAGCATGAAAAGAAATTTTAAGGTAATTTATTGTTTATTGTTTATTGTTGTTGTAATTGCCTCTACCCGACGGGGTCATTGGCAATGTTCTTTTTGTTCGTTTTTATATTCTATTATAGTATCCTATATCTTTAAGGAAACGCATAAGCTTTTCCACACTTTCCTCCGAATCTTGCAGAATTTCAGGTATTGACTCGTTCAACTTTAATTTTCTTCTTATTTCTTGAAAATAATTACAGTCCACTAATATGTGTGAAACCGTCATAGGGGCGCCACATTTAACGCAGGTAGGTTGTACTAAGTTATGCAGAAGGTATGCGTGGGAGAATTCGCAGTGACCAATTCTTAGGCGACAAAGGATTACTTCTTCTCTCCTCGATCTTCTACAGCTAGTTGCCCATTTTTTACATTCCTTTTTTACTTGCAGTAGTTTAGACGGGCTCCTTCTCCAGGCTTCATTCCACTGATCCATTAGTTTTGACTTTACATGCCTCACCCAATCCTCTCGAGGAATGAGGTCTATGGACTTGACCTGACTTTGATCCCCTGTACGGGCCAGTTTCGATGCAGCATCTGCTTTTTCATTTCCACCAATGCCACAATGGGATGGGGCCCAGATGAAAACAATTGTTCTGCCTACCCTCTGGACGTCATAAATCAGATTAAGTATTTCGAGGATAGTGGTCTGTTCTGGTCTTTGGCTTCTTATTGCCAGTAGGACACTCATCGAGTCAGTGATGATAGCTGATTTTTGATGATTAGCTGCTTTACAATGGAGCAGGGCTTCCCTTATAGCAGTTGCCTCTCCTGTGAAGACCGAACATGCTCCAGGGAGTTTATAGAGGTGTGAGTCCTTTCCTTTTATAAAAGCACATCCCACTGCCGAATCTTCATTTTTCGAAGCGTCGGTATAGATTATTTCGTGGTCCCGGAATTGTTCTAAAATTTCTAAAAACATATTTTGAATTTCTAAGGGGTTTACCTGTTTTTTTGTCTCTTTGGAGAGTTTTGTATTCATGTTTATATTGTAATGGCTCCAGGGAGGTTTATTTTTTTCTGGATATTTTTGTATGTGGACAAAGCTCATGTTCTCACCGAGATCTGGGGCTAAGCTTGTAATCCTTCGCGCTATCATCTCCCTCTGTATCCCAAATTCCGTTTCTCCAGCAGCTGGGTGCAGTGGGTGCCTCGGTAGTGAAGCCAATTTTGCGAAGTGTTTCAGTGATAAGTATGATCTTCTTAACATTAACGAGGGCTCTGCACTCTCGACATAGAGACTCTGGACTGGCGATGTTCTGTACGCTCCGGTACATATCCTGAGAGCCGTGTTATGTACCACGTCCAGCATCCTCAGAGCAGATGTCCTGGCAGAACAATATATAGTCGAGCCATAATCTAATGTGCTTACTATTGTAGCCCTGTAGATTTTCAAAAGGCTTGACCTGTCAGCCCCCCAACCTGAGTGGGAAAGACACTTGAGTAGCCCCAATCTTTTTGAACAAATATCATTGAGATATTTGATGTGCTCGTTCCAAGTAAGTCGTTTGTCTAGTCGCATTCCCAAATATTTTCGTTCATTAAGAAAGATAATATTATTTGTTCCCATTGAGAGCTGGGGATTATGTGTACAACTTCTTAAACGGCAAAAATGCATGGCATTTGTTTTTGATGCTGAAATAGTAAAGCCGCTAGTGTTCGCCCATTCTGCAGCTCTATTCAGCGCTACTTGCATTTTCCATTCGATAAATCCTATGGACTTGCTGAGAGCAAAGAGTAGGATATCGTCTGCAAATAATATGACTTTTACTGTCTTTTCAAATATTGTTGCCAATTCATTAATTGCTATTAAAAATAATGTCACGCTAAGTGGCGATCCTTGTGGAGTGCCGTTCTTCAGTGTGTGTGTTCGTGAATATAAATTGCCAATTCCTACGCAGAATTTTCTGTTTTGCAGGAAGTTCTTTATATAAATATATATATTTCCTGTTATTTTCCAGGTTCTTAGGATTTTCAATACTCGTTCCCTCCACATTGTGTCATATGCTTTTTCAAGATCGAGGAATACAGCTATCAGATGTTCCTTACTAGAGAAAGCTTTTTCTGATTCTCCCTTTAGTATTAGGATGGGATCTATCGTGGAAAGATCCTTTCTAAAACCAAATTGACAGTCGGAAAACAATCCTTTTCTTTCTATAATATCAACTAGCCTCGTATTAACCATTTTCTCTTGAAGTTTCGATAAGCACGAACAAAGGGATATGGGTCGAAAATCTTTCAGTTGATTGCTACTAGCTTTTTTGGGGATTGGGACGACTAAAGTGGTTCTCCAGGAGTCAGGGAAACTGCCGCTGTTCCACAAATGATTATAAAGTCTTAACAAGTACGCCTTTCCCTCGTGTGGTAGATTTCTAATCATTTCATAAGAAATTCCATCAATGCCAGGGGCCGATACCTTTTTACATTTACTTAAGGCCTGTTCTAATTCATTCCAACCAAACGGTTTGTTGTAGGCTTCGCGAGGTTGGGCTATGCTTGATTGTTCTAATCCACCACCATTATCCCTAATCTGCGAGTCATCGAATTGCACAGATGATATTTTGGAGAAAAAAATTGCAAATAGATTTGCTATTTTTTTTGGATTTGTAACAATTGCATCTTCCAGTTTCAAACCTGATACTTGTTTCTGTTGCCTTATCCCTCTTATAGAGCGAATTTTGTTCCATATTTCTTTTTGAGGCGTGAGGATATTGATAGAAGAGACATAATCACGCCAAGATGATTTTTTACTGTCTTTAATGATTCTATTTGCAATCGCTCTTAACTTTTTAAATTCTATGGCATTCTCAAGAGTCATATGTTTTCTATACCTATTTAGAGCCTTTTTTTTTGCTCTGATGGCCTCCTCACATTGTTTGTTCCACCATGGAACTCTTCTTTTTAGTCGTTTTTGGGTTTTAATCGGAATATGTTGATGGGCTGCTTGCATAATTATGTTAGTAAAAGCACCTACTTGTTCATCTATGCTGCCTCCCCTACTAAATAGTCCATTTATATCTGCAGAAATCGACTCCCTGAAGCCATCCCAATTAGCTAACTGATATTTCCAATGGATTAGTGCCGGTTGGGATGGTGAAGCCTTCCTTATCCTGAGGACTATGGGGAAGTGGTCGCTACCATACAAGTGGGGTTTCGTTTCCCATGTGATCTTTGGAGCTAGTCTAACATCAGCAAAACTGAGATCAATGGAGGAAAATGAATTACTTTTAGAGCAGAAGTGGGTATGGTCCCCTGAATTGAGAAGGGTAGTTGTTTGGTTCCTATTTAGGAAACATATTACCCTTTTGCCCCTGTGGTCTAGATCTGGTAGTGGGGAACCCCACATAGAGCTATTGGCGTTGAAATCCCCGAGAATAATGTAGGGCCTAGGAAGTTGGGATGTTATTTCTTCAATGTCTTCAGTGGAAAGGCACACAGCTGGAGGAATATATATATTACAGACAGTGAGTGGTTCAGTTAGATGCAGCCTTACTGCGAGTGCTTCATGTGATGTTGTAAGTGATATTTCTTCAGCGAAAATATCTTCCCTTACAGATGTTGAAACACCACCCCATGATCTACCAATGCATAGTCTATCTTTTCTAAAGGTTATATAGCCTTTGATTTTCACGTTATTGTTTTTATTCAGATGGGTTTCCTGAAGACAGCAGCACAGTGGATTTTCTTCACTTAATAGTTTCTGAAGGTATTCTAGATGGCGGAATAATCCATTACAATTCCACTGTATTATTGCGTCCATTTTGATCGTAAGCTATTTAGTTTTCTAAGGTAACATTCCCAGCGGTGGGAGTTACATCTTCGGGCTCTGAGATATTTGAAAAGGTTTGGTTGGATTTAGTTAAACATAGAGATTTCATTATTTTTGAAAATCTTATTTTCATTCCTCTATGTGTAGTTTTGTTCCTAAGTTCATCAATCATTTTTTGTAAGCCCGTTGTGTCATTAGTAAACTGTTTCAATATTGCATTAATATTTGAGCAGCTTTCACCTTGGACCATGTCCATCAACATGCAAAGCTGGTCAAATGTCAATGGATATTCATTGCTTATAAAGCATTGAATGGGTTCCAGGAACTGTTTGGCATTTTGTTTTAGTTTTGCTTTTGTTTCATTGCTTCTGATTTGTACCCTACAATTTGTCTTATTTATTTTAAAGCTTTGGGTTTTTTTTGCTATAAGGGACGTTTTCTGTTTTGGATTTGTGTTTGTGTTCGAGGGTGTTTGTATTGGAATTTTGGGGGTTTTTCGAGTCTCCCTTTTTTCCCTGTTTATGTCCTCGCTATGTTCTGGTTTTTTTATATTAATGATTTCCTTCTCCTTTTCCATGCTACCTTCGAATCTGGAAGCAGCATTGGTAAGGTTATGCCCATTCATTGTTGAATGTTCATTGACCGATACGATAGAATGGTCAGTACAGTGGTTCCTCTCTGCTGTAGATTCTGGTTCTGTACGACTTGTCAAAGGGTGCCCAATAAAGGAGTTCAAAGATTTTTCATCGAGCAAACCGGATGAGTTGTTATTTTTGGGGTCCTTGCAATCCGGTTGCAAATAAGTTCTTTCACTGTCAAGAAAACAGTTTTTGTTTTCTTCGCTTTTGTTTGAAGATTGATTGTTCCCAGCACATAGATCTTCTGGAGGTTTGAGAAAAATATTGTTGGTTGGTGCATCTGGGTTAATTTTGGGGGCTCCTTCAGAGATATCTGATTCAGGACAATCTGCAGCAAAATGCCCAGGTTTCCGACATAGATAGCAGATAAGAACATCTTCTGAAAGGAAAATGCGGAAGGTAAGACCTTCATTAGAAACTTCCATTGATTTTGGCAATCTTGTTAGGTCCTCTGGAGCAATGAACACCTGTCTCCGAAAGCTCAAAATATGGCTAGTTTTTGGCCCTACGTAGCCTCCTTTTAAGGAGGTGACTGTTGATAATAATTTAATGCCTAATTTTTTAATTTCGTTTTCTATAACCCCGTGAGGTATGCTGGGGCAACTGTTCGAAATGATGATGCGCTTAGCGGGATTCACTAGGCGCCTGATAGGAATCGAATATTCCCCAATGTTAAGTGAATTGTGTTTTGCCAGTAATCTGTCAACCTGTTCTTTACTACTCCAGTGTACGCAAAAACGATTATTAGATATACGTGAAGCGTATTTGATACTTAGTGGGTCAACTGATTCAGCTAAACTTTCAATGTAGTTCCTCTGCTTTAATCCTCTAATTGTTGGTAAAACTATTGCATACTCACGTTTGCTAGGTAGTTGGTTAGCCATCATCTCAGCGTATGTTGGTCGCTTTGAGTTTAACTGACCGTTACTAGGGTTTGTTACACGGTTCTCCCCATCGTTATCCTGCAATGCTATTCCTCTGAAAGCACCACCTCCTTCAAAAGATTGCATTTTTACCGAGTAGTGCAGTTGTGGTTGCACACTCGGCAAAAACACAGTTGCTGCGCTTCAAAATATTTATCCGAGTTCCTGCCCTTCAGTTGCACCAGTAGTCAGGAAAAGAGTCTTAAATATGCCTATTAACAGCTCAAAAAATCAATTTGATTTTTGCGAAATATTTTTAAAAGTTTTTAATAGCTTAGCTCCAGGTAATTTATAATTAAATTATAAAAAAACTTTTTAAAAAAAGAATTTAACGATGTGATATATTATTGTGAAAAAAATTATTTAGATTATTGTGATTTATATAGATAAATGTTTCTAGTTGTTTTTCCTGAAGATGGGGCGGGTGCCCCGAAACGTTGAAAATAGAAAATAAATAGAAAAATAAAAACAAATAGTGGAAGTTGTTATTTCATTAAACATGGATAAAAAAAAAGAAAGCTTTTTATTTTGAATAAAAATTCTGACATGAGTGGTTTTTGTTTTTTCATTTTTTTAAAATAATAATATGAAACATTCAACAGTTATTAGTTGGTTTATCTCAACTTATACGGTTCACTGGCGCATAAATCCACAGGTTATGGTCAGCAGAATATATAATTATCAACTATAAAGAAAATAAGGAATGTTTTTTAGTTTGTTTGAGAAACCCTACATGTCCACCAATTCAAATTATTGGAGTAGTGAAAAAAACATTTCTACTGTAGCATTGCGAGATTTCCTTAACTTAGATTATTTTCTTCGACACTTTAACAGCATCCCTACTTTTTCTAAAAAGATTAAAGCCAATCCTAGAAAGTCTTGAAATGATTCAGAACCATCAATTTGGCTTCCGCTCTTATCACTCAACTATTCAGCAGTGTCACCGAATAGTAGATACTGCCTCTGTCGCTTTTAAAAAAAAAAGAATACTGCTCTGCGGTTTTCCTCTACATTGGAAAAGCTTATGACAGTGTATGGCACAAGGGCTTGCTTTGAAAAAAAAAAACCGCACATTCCTTCTTACTTCCGGATTCTTCAATATTTCTTTCTTAACCGATATTTCTGTGTTTCTATTGACTTTCTTTTTCTCCTCCTTCCTCAGCTTGCGGGTTTACCACAAGGGAGTGTTTTAAGTCCTCTTCTCTATTCTGTCTACACATCAGATATCCCTCAACACCCTCGCACCACCATCTTTAGCTTCGCTGATGACACGGCTATCCTTTCACCATATCAAAATCCTACTATCGCATCCTTCGCCCTATAAAACCATCTAAATAGATCAAATGATCTAGAAAAATGGAGAATCAAAATAATTTCGATTAAGTCTAGCCATGTCAGTTTTTCTTTACGAAAATCGACTTGCCCACCTGTGACAATTAACAACGACCCAGTTTCTACAAAGAATTTCGTACGATAACAAACAACCAATTTGGAACATACATACCAAAATTAAAAAACTAGAACTCAACAAATGGTACAAGCAGCTTTCACATCTCCTGGACTACAGATCATCCCTCACCTTAAGAAAAAAGCGACTTACTTAATTTACAATACCATTTTAAGACCCATTTCGACATAAGCAGCAGAACTTTGGGGTTCCGCGAAACACATCCACATTAACAAAAAATACAAACTTCACAATCTAAAATTCTCAAAAAATCACAAATGCACCTTGGTTTATTTCGAATCATACAGTGCACATCGACATGAACATACCGACGGTAAAATCTTACATACAAGACGAATACCAAACATTTCACACTTCAACACTTAATCACCCTAACCCACTCATCCATTCTCTTTCCTCCTCCCTGTTACCTGGTCAGCCTCGACAACGGCCAAGAGACCTCTTACTACAATAAATTAATAATGCATCATGAAAGTCAAAGTAACAACAATATTGAACAAATTTGCTTGATGCGCCGGTGCAAATTTACAAGAGGAATAACAATAAATACCTAAATAAATATTCCTACTTACAATACATTTTTCATAATTTGATAAATCTATATTCTTTCGATAAATCTGAAAAATGTAGGGGTTTTTGGACATGTACGGTTCCTCCTAAGAAGACAAAAGATTCTTTCAAACCATATGAAGTGAAACCTCTAAATAGGGGACAGGGATGGTGACCAAATTATTGTCCGTTAATGAGAGGTGTCCTTAAAGTAGAGGTTTATTAAATTTTGTTTATGTAAACGTATACATAAAACAGTTAGCACCTACATATTCGTGGATATAGATGTAAACATGGAAACATTGGTTCAAATTAAAATACATACAATGCTTTTATTGAAAAATGGTTTCATTGCAAACAACAATTTTTGTCAAATAAATCTCTGAAATAAGAAATATCGGAATCAACAATGAACAGATAGTTGTATTGTAGCTCTTGTGTAGGTTAAAAAAAAAAAAAAAAAAAAAAAAAAAAAAAAAAAAAAAAAATAAAAAAAAAAAAAAAAAACGAAATAATACCTAATTCATGGTCTCAGAAAAAAATAAAAAAATAAAAACACAAATAATAATCAATGTTACAAATAGTACCAAATTGTAGTAATACAGTAACAAATAAAATAACCATATGATTCGAGCTTCAGAGCAAGACTGATTTTCAGTGCATTCCTCCTTATATTTAGTGTGAAATAGAATAATCTAGAAGTTTCCAGACAAGCCTAGGAAATTCTCGAACACTCGAGAATATGTACAAGAACAGTTTGTTCTAATTGTTCCAAAATAAAGTCTGTATCTCTTTTCAATCATATGGTTTTTGTTATGTTACACTATTTTCAAACTTCGTTCTGAATGAGCTTGAAATCTCCCGGAGTCTGCACTCCTTGGCAAGCTGGACCTACATACAGTATAAGGATTTAGGACAGACTCCTCTTCAAATCCTTGGGACAAATATAGGTAGTAAATCCTGTGGGAGTTCCTGGGCGCCATCTGTAGCCCTGCAATATAGGATGTATTGTTTAAAGATGGGACCCTATTGATCAGAACCGTGGATAAAGTGGGTCTCAATTCTCGCCCCACAATTTATTTCCCTCTCAGTTGGGATCGGATCTGGATTATGTGGATTTATTCCTATTTCCCTCACCACCCCCTCCCCAGGAGACACCAACGCAGGGTTTTCTAATTTATGAAATCACAAATTTTTAATGTTCTTTTTTTTTTTTTTTTTGCACCCCATATCGACGGTTACACATCGCTTGTCCATACAAGTCACTGTTTGCAGTACTCAATTATAGAGGTTAAACATGTTACAGGAGTTTCATGTTGCATGTAAGCATAACATGTAAAAAAAATAGATTTAGTGAGATAATACTCCCATCAGAGATATTAGAACCTAAAGTTAAAAAATTTGAAATTTAAAAATTTATAGAAAAAAAAGACAACGAATAGCATGTTTAAGAGTACTTTTATTGAAAGCTGCTTAGTTAGGTTTATTATCATGCCAAAAAATCAGCTTTGATGTACATCCTCTTATACCCGAAACTTGTCATCAAAGACGGTCTTTTGATAAACTATAGCAGTTGTTTTCCATAGCAGTTTTCAAGTATTGGACTTAAAAATATTCATATAATAAAGAGAACACAAAAAATAGACCAGAATGTATGAAAAACTATCGTGTTTGAATAATTAGTCAATGACTCACCAGTCTTGAGAAAATGAGTGTTCCGTAAGAGCTTACAAATTAAAAAATCGGCCTGCACGGTGAAATAAAGATGGCTGCCATTTTGAAACGGTTGACTCTAAATTTTTTTAAAAACTTGTTTCGAACTAATGATTCCGTACGAAATCGGTGGCAAAAATATAATTTTTCTAAAATGGTCGAGCACCCAAATCATGTTTTCCGGACCATTTCAAATGTATTGTTCCCACAATATCTTTGTGCCTTGACCGCGATAGTGATGATTCCGGAAAGATTTTAAGAACCGTAGTAAGCATTGCACGGGTAGCTAAGGAATGGAAAGAAACTCCGATTAAAAATCATTTTTTGGTTTTTAGTTAGGCCAGTCTTGTATGGGAAGAGCAATATTCCTCATTCCAGGCATTAACCACGTTCTACAATTTTAACTTTTTTTTAATTTTATTGAAATATCGATTCTGATATAATTTACTATAGACACATGTTCTAATCCTTATCAGGATTGTTCAACAAACCAAAAAAATTTATCATTGTGAAAATTACAAAAAACTATAGGTACATATTTTATGTCTCCCTTTTCATGGGCAGGACTGAAGGGTTTAGAATATTATGACACTTCGAATTTCGAACTCCCGTGAAGGCAAGTCATATCACCTTCTATCACAACTGTTTTCCAAGAAACATTATTCAATTCCAAAGTGAACCATCCAAAGTGAATAATGTTTATAAAGTGAATAATATGAATTCCAAAGTTATTGCGCCCTAGATCTTTCATATTTAGTAGTGGTACAAGTTAATTGTTTTCTTCCGCCAGAAATCAAGTACCGAGTTTAGTGTATTCTAGCCAATCACTCTAATTCAATGACCATAATTTTTAAAATAGAAACAAGTCTGTCTTCACTTATTGATCTCGAAACAATTGTTCATATACCAGATAATAGGATTACATAAGGAGATTTATTATTCATTTATATTTTTATGGAAAGGTACATATATTACATGGATGGAGTGATTACTAACATTTTACGTTTTTGACTGGATTCAAAGATATTTTAAACACTTTTCGTTTGAAGTTCAAACAAAGCGCGCAGTGGCCGAGGGGATAGCGTCTCCGACTCCCACGCTATGAGTGCGGGTTCGAATCCCGCCCAAGCCCGTTCGATTCTGTTCGGTGACGGCTTCACTGAACAGACTCAGCGGCTTGCCATGGATTAGAAGAGGTTGGTTACCCGTAGATAACCCGTCCCGATTAGCCCACATGGCATAAAAAAAAAAAAAAATTCAAATAAAAGTGAATCATACAAACATTAAATAAGGAGGTGGGGGGGAGGGCTTTAGGATTAATTAATAACTGTTTAGTTGTTACCATTAATCGACATAATTGGATTCACTGGTCGTCCAATGGTCAAACAGAATTAAAAGAACTTTAATTTCTTTTAAATTGTGATGTCCCTTATTTATTTAAATTAATAGGGTTAGTAAAGAGGTCCGTTAAGGTCCGTTAATGACCGTGGATCTTAATTTTCTAAATAATTGGAACAAGCAAATATAAACAGAATTACGCAGTGGAGGTATATTATAATTGGTGATAATATATACATATATACAGATAAAGAAATATATCAAATTAATATAACAATACAAGCCTGAACAAGGAGTGGGGTTGGCCGGAGTATTAAGGCAGCCAAGAACGACTATCTGGAAGGAGATTCGGCTAGAGACTCACTTTACCTTTTTGGAGTGGGGCGATAAGGAGGGCTTAGGGTACAAAGTTTGGCCCTATGTTATTAGTTAGCATATTTATATAGCTAACATACTCATTTATCTTTTTGGGCACCTAATTATAATCATTCTCATTAATATCTACTTACAGAATATTTATAGCCCTCATATAATATAATAACAATTAATATACATAATATTTATATAATAGCCCTGTTTCTACAATTAAGATAATGTGGGGAAGGTGGGATCATTCTTAACTTTTTACTTTCTTATTCGATTCCGATCTAATTTTTAATAAACAATTAAATTACTGTAAATATTATTATTAAATTAATAATAAAAATATATCGATTGCAATATCAGCAACTATGATGTTTCAAATCTACCCAGCATCCTGATGACGACCGATTTCTTCTTTTTTTTTAAGAATATTAGAGTACCTACTGATGTGCAAATATCAGTGTTTTTTTTTTCAAATTACTATAATTTCCTAATTTCATTCTTCATTTTTTTTATAAAAATATAAGAACATTACCACTAGGGGCACTGCTTTATTGCTAACAAACAAAGCTAAGACAGTACGGAGCAGAGTAATCAGGCAGTTGGTAGTAGTTAGTGCTTCTGTCAATAGCTGAGACGTTGCCTATTTGCCCAAGTTCTGTCCACTAAGACCTTCAACATTCTCTCTTCTTCCACTCCTAGCCAATCTTCGCTTACTATTACAATTTGTAGTAATAACCTTAAGATTCTTTTATTTAATATTGAATTTAAGAAGTTGTAAGTTGCAATGTTTCAGGATTGTTATGAATTGAAGTGTGTACAATAAAAATAATATTGAATACAAACGAAAACTAAGTTTCATTCTGTATGCAAAAATATTATGAAAATACCGACTATGATCTATAAGCTCTATTAGTCAGTCAAATTGTTACCTTAAGGGCATATTTAAACATAAAAACTTTGCCCTAACTACACATATTTAAGAATTATTCGTATTAATCAATACAGAGCATTTTTTAAATACTCACAATCCCCTATAAATGCATATCAGATGTAAAATGCCACAAAGGAGAACAATGGATGCTTAGAAAACAATAGTGTGTCTTATCACAACATTAAGGACAATAGAGCAGTCTAGCCCTAACGAATAGAGACGAAGATAAAATGTAAAATAGATCCGGAAGATTATTACAAACTCTTTTAATTATGTCACTAGTGAATTTGATAAATCTCTAAGCAATCATAATTATTTCCAAATTTATAGTTGTTCCTAGTTTCTTCCATGCACATAACCCCTATTGGACCAAAAACACAGACCCCTATCAATTGACCAACTCCGAAATTATGCAGACGAGGTTTTTACCAAGAAGATGATAAAGAAATATTAATATATATCATTTCTCAAGGCCTTTTTTTTTTTTTTTTGGCAGTACGCCATAAATTCCTAAATACTTCATCAAATATCATGAATGAGGCATCATTTTAAAGCTTTCATTAACCGCTACACCGGAAAAATATACAAATCACTCATTTTGCCTTCGATTGCGAGTTATGATCGCAAAATCGCGTTTTTTTTTTTGCGAGAAAAATGGTCGTAGAGATTTCTATTAATTGGTATTAAATGGTATTAATTTTTTCAAGTTCTCAAGGAGAACATTTTCAGTCATATATATTTTTTTGATTAACCCCTTCGTTAGCGAGTTGTTATCGAAAAACTACAATTCTTAGCAAAAATGGTCGCCGGGCTTTTTCGAATGTGTCATTTTTTTTCAGTTTGTCGATACGGACATTTTCGGTCATATACAATATTCCGATTGTCGCCGTCGTTTGCGAGTTACAAGCAAAAACATGAGATTAAGTCAATAGAATCAGCACACTCGCTTTCCGCGAAACCGATATGTGTATTTGAGTATTCCTTCTTCTAACCTGATAAAAAAAGGACTGGAACTTTGGAGTTTCCTTAAAAATAAATAATATATTATTTAAGCACATCAAATCTTTACTTCCTCACCTATGCCCCTGACGCAGTAATTACGCACTATGCGAATAATTATACGGTGTGTACTTCAATGAAGTGATATTTAAGTAGGTTAGAGTGCGAATCCTTCACACGGGTCAACTAGTTTTAAAGAATTCATCTTTCAATATTCGCTGCCATAGCATCTTAGTTGTATAGATCCATTTTTTGTATAGTTATACTTATATTTAGTTTAAAATACAATACATTGTTTTGTATTTTAAACTAAATACATTTTAAAAATAAATACATTTTACTTATAAACCTTAGCTGTTTATTTTTTTTTCACTAAAGTAAAATGTTATTGACTAATTGAAACTTTTTTTTCTTTTTTATAGTTACAGTATTTAAATTAATACTATATTTTTTTTTGGGGGCTTGATAACTTTCAACCTCACGGCAAATCTATTTACCGTAAAACGAGGTGACTTGTGACTAATGGGGTGACTTTGCGACAAGCCTATTTTTCTACAGTTTTTGAATTTCCCTCCTTAAAAAGAATCAGGTTAGGCAATTCAGTTTACTTGTTCGTTGGTCAGTAATGTGCTGCAGCCTACTGGCCACATATGGACCTCTATAACTTCTTTCATTACATTTATCATGGTGCTTTATTTCAAATTTTCAAGTAAATGAAAACAATCAAGCATATATGAAATAAAGCACCATGGTAAATGGAATGAAAGAAGTTATATGTGGCCAGTAGGTTGCAGCACATTACTGACCAACTGATAAGTACACTGAATTGCCTAACCTGATTCTTTTTAAGGAGAGAATTTCAAAAACTGTAGAAAAATAGGCTTGTCACAAAGTCACCCCATTAGTCACAAAGTAACCTCGTTTTACGGTATATAATTTTTTAAATTATCCAATATATTTTTCATAGTTACGAGAAGCTAATACAATAAAAAAAATATTGGCGTGGGGGGGTCACCTGGGGGGCTTAGAATTAGGGGATAGAGGAGAGGGACCATATGTCTGCATTAGATCCAGCAGTAGCCAATCAGACAACCTGTTCTCCCTCCTTCCTCCCCTCTGTTCGTCTTTCTTTATCCTTCACCTTCCTTATCTCCTCAATACTGTATCATCAGATATATTGCTTTTATTTTTTGTATTTACCACTAATATAAACACTAGACTACACTATGTTTTTATTTCTTAAAACAACAAATTACTATAAATCACTGTTAGACGCCAATGGCCATACGGGAAGAGACGGAAAACCAAATAATATAAAGAATTAAGTAAAATAGAAATACGCAACCTTTTGTATTATTTAAGAATAATATAATGTTGATAATATATTGTAACCTGAAAAAAAATATATATATATACACACACATATATATATATATATATATATATATATATATATATATATATCTATATATTTACACATACACAAAACATGATTTTAAAGTTAAGTTCTTGACTTGTTGGAACAAACTGTTCTAGTACATGTTCGTGACTGTTCGAGAACCTTCTACACTTGACAGCTCTGGGAAACAACTGAAGAAAGTAATAAACTGAAAAACATTAAAAAAGAAATAAAGCCACGGAAGAGCTCTGACCGCAACAACAGAAGAGAGGAAGTAGTCATCGCAAGATTGAGGATCGTCCACACGCGGCTAACTCACGGATACCTCATAGAAGGGGATACCAACAAAATGTGCTCATTGCAACGTGCAGTTAATATTATCCACATCTTTGAGGACTGCCACCTATATACGTAGCATATTTTCAAAATTTACGAATTGGAAGAAAGTGCGATACGATTCTGGGAGACACTACAAATTTTGAAAAAATAATAATGCTTCTTAAGAATATTAATATGGTTAGTTATTCATTTTTCTCTCTTCTTCTTGAGACTATCGGTGTTATAGGATCTAAGTTACAACGGAGTTAACTCACGTGATGTATGAAAATATTTATTTCTCAATTAACACATAAGAATGTAAATATAAATATATTGTCTTTGAGTTTTATAAAAAACGTTCGTACGTACCAGAGTTCTCTTTTCGGCTTCGCCCACTTGCAGGTGTGCTAGAAATTGCTTTTCTAGCCTTTTTAATTAAACTCCATTATTTTTATAATCATTATTGATTGTAGTGATTTTTTTAATCATTATTCTCTACAAGACTATCCAATTGATAAAAATGTGGATTAGGGCGACCAATTAAGTCTCAACTCTATATTTTCTTGTTAGAACTCTATGTCTGCTACGTTTCGGTCGTTCGGCCATTATCAGTGCTGTAAGGCAACATAATACAAAATTCATTACTAAATTAACATATTTGAAAAGCAATCATCTACTAATCTGACAAAAAATCATTTAAAACAAAATAAAAATTAACTTCTCTCATAACTTACATATCAATTACTAATAAATCAACATTAACATTAATGAATTATTATCAATTATCTAATGTGATTGATGGTAAAAATTGTTTTCTAAAAATCCACCATCTTTGGTTGTCTTAAATAGTTAAAATATATAGGTATCTGTAACCCTGGTCCAACTACCTGTTTAAGATTTTCATTGTTCAATGTTCAAGGGGGATCAAGGGATAATAGACTCCACACAGCCAACCATTCACTTCTTTGATTTAAAAAAAAAAAAAAAAAAAAAAAAAAAAACATATACACACACTTAAACTTACACACACACACACACACACACGTTCTTTCAAAATCGTGTCCTATTTCCTTTTTCTCCCCTTTCCATTATTCCCTTTCTTATTTGTTAATTTTTTCCAGTATTTCACCATAATAATAATATGTTCAACAAAACATAATCGCAAATTAAAAAGTAAAAATTAAACTAATAGATAAAGGACACTAATGACCTAGTACACATAGTTGTTGTGTGTCGTTAAACAACAAAACCTAACCTATCCTCAAGTTGAGCAAAAATTGTTTTCTTAAATGCTGAGGGCTAGTGGAGTTGCTAGATTTTTTCACTAAATTCGCGTTATAAATGTGTTTTGGATAGATTTCTCACCATATAAAATAAGGGCTTTAACCGGTTGAGTTTATATCAGTAGTAATCACCTGTAACGAAGCTTCATTTGAAAATAAAAATAATTGCACCAACTTAAAGTAGAGGGTCCTCGCTGGTTCTTTGTGTGAGGAGAGAAGACCGAATCAGGCCTTGGGCACAGTACTAATAATAATAGCCGGTCATTGGGAGCGACCACAGCCAGCTTTTATTCGGGACAAACGAGGCCGTTGGAGGTGGTTGGTGACCACTGCCCTCAATGCTCTCCCCTTTCCTTCCAATCGTTGTCTTTTACTGTTATATCTGTCTTAAGTTACTCTCAGACTTTTTGCAATGGTCAGTCTCTTTGAGGCGATTTGGCTATCAACATTGTAATTTGCTTTTTTATTTTTTACTAACGATAAGCATTTATTTATTTTGAAAAGAAAAAGAAAAAAAGAGAGTGCCTAGCCGCTTAGAGATGCAGGTCCGCAGTATAAAAAGAACATTGATATTTATATATGTTCTTCGATAGTGAAGAAGCAATTCAAACCTTCATGACATTTCTTTTCTTTTTGAGCAGTAGAGTTAGTATAAGTTGAAAGTGATTGTAACAGCCGGAAATTTTAGCAATTTTATTTTTTTTAGGGAAGTAGGATGTTGATGGCTTCACTTATAATAATTATAGATGTTAAATACATGCTGTAAATAGATGGTGTAAATAGATAGATAGAAGATCAGAAATTCAGATAGTTTCTAGTTGATAGTTAATAGTTAGAAGGGATTAAGGAGTTGTTAGCGGGCTGCTGGTCAGGGGTCAGTCGGAGTTGGAGATTCAAAGTCAAACCCAGGGGAGAGTCTGGGAAGTTTTCCGCCAAAAACAGTGACCTGGAACGTGGCAATTGTTCTGGCAGCTCCAGGATATGGATTCCAGAAATGGAAAACCTGGAAACACCCGAATGGGGACAAGAGCAGGAGAAGCGGCGGACGGTAAAACGGCTGTGGTAACTCGAGTTACAATATAATATAGTAGGGGAAATCGTAGCTCTGTTTTCTTTTTTTATGTGTGAAAAACTGGAAGACAATAAAGAGCTATAAATATTGTGGAGAAATTTTATTTAATTTTTTTGTATATTAATTTCTAATTCATTTATGTCATGTCATAAGTATTCATTTTTTTTGTAGAGAATAATATTATTTTTTTTTAGATTCTAGGAGTAGAAGATTTAATGGACCTGTAGTTTACCTTTTCTTTATTTCTTTTTTTTCCTTTAAAATATAATATTTTATCTCATTTTTATATCAATTTTTTTTTTTGTTCTGGTTTATTAATACGCTGCAAAGGTGACCTCAATCCAAATTGCTTAATAAGGAGGCAGGGACACCATATTTTTTTTTTTAGTATTTATTTTATACCACTTCGTTTCCTCACCCAGGGTTTCGTTCCCTGGGTTTTATTCCCAAGAAAAAAAATAATGACGTGGCGCACTTTATAAATAATTGTTTCTGTTTGTTTTAATATTTTTTTAAGGAGTTAAATTCTATAAAAGACCCCTTTCTCCTCCTAAGAGGGGCAAATTAATATAACTTTACGTTATACAATCTTATCATACGTAATCAATAATGAATAAATTAAGAGTACGATCAATAAGGGGGGGGAGAGGAAACACAGTGAAACATGGTTTAATGATTTTTAAGGGACCGAGGAAAAGATAAGTATTTTGTTATCCAGAAATCGGAATATCCGGAACCAAAAAGTTTAATCCATAAAATATGTATTTGCTTATTATCAAATATAAAAGGCAGTTTAGGGTATTTCGACTGTTTATCATAAATAAGAATTCCTCTCCTGTGTTGGGTAAATTAAATGGGTAATTAAAATGGTTTCTTTTATAAAAATATCGTTTTGTCATATGTTTAGTATGAATGCCAGTATTTTTTAAAATACCAGTGTTTTTCTTATATTTGAACAAGAAATGTTTACATGGTTTGGTCATATATAGTCTTATATATGATATTCCAAATTATTTACGTATAATTCTGATTTTAGCGTGGACGATTTCCACTAAGACCAAACTAGATGGAAGTTTTACAGAAAAGGATTTTAATTTATATTCGAGTTATACAAAAGTACTTAGGATGTGGTACATTTTTTATCATGAGATCTCACTTCTTCACAACTCCGTATAAGCTTCAGTCTAAGACTCTTCTCGAGGTCTCTTTATAATGTACGTGGTAATGATGAGTCTACAAGTATATGTTGAAGAGAAGATATTTCGTAAGAGAATATGCTGGGAAAAATTCCCAAAAGCAATCAAGAAAAGCTCCTGGAATTTCAGGATGGAACTGGAAGATCTTACGGGAGCTTATCCTTCCCAGAGGATCTTGTTATCCGCGTACTGTCCCAGCCATGTCAACGCTAATGGAGCAAGATCCTACTCCCATTGTACATGTAAGTTTATTTTTAATTTTGCCTCTCTATTTTTCATCTGGAGGCATACTATTTGAAGAATATGCGTGATTCTAAATACAATATACTACACGATAGTTTAAATCGGATCGGCACATCTGAATTATTTCAATAGTTTAAATTATATTCTAACTATTTTGGCCTTTTAAAAAAGTTCAATTTTTAAATAAGAAGAGATGATTCATCGAAATCGTTTTTTTTTTTTTTTTTCAAACTCATGTTACCATCGAACCGCTTAACTATCAGTGTTTAATTAAGGGTTGTGAAAACGTCTAAAATTTCCGGATGATTCGTCGTTTTTCGAACCAAATATTCATCACTCAATGTTAGTGGCCACGTTTCGAATCCATAAAGGACAGTAGGAAGAATAATATTTTTTTAAATTCTAATTTTTAATCACTTATAAGACATTCAGATCTTGAGACTATATTGTTCAACATGATATCAAGAAGGGGACCAAATTAGTCTCAACAATACATTTTTTTATTTATAAGACGTTTCGGCTCTTTTGAGCCATCTTCAGTTCAGCAAAACAGGCAGACAAATCATTTGAAGTCACACAGGGCAGACACAACTCTCAACCAATGTTCCCTAACCCCAAGACACCCAAAACACACTGAGTGGGTTGAACAATATCTTCACCATTTTTTTATTTTATTTTTTACATTTTCACCATTACCGAACTTATTCGGGCTCTCGTCATTTTTTAGGAACACTGAACTAAGAGGTTAAGTGTTAAACTTAATTTTTTGTAGAACATTACCTCGGAAGTTCTTGATCACTTTTCCGAAATGATACCGAGTCATTTTACTAATAAATCGATAATGAATCGGCATCATCCTACTAGTACATCTTAATTTTATAATGATATTCATATAAAATTTTGGAAGCAATCCATGGTTTGTGTTTTTGTATTTTTTTACAGTGTAAGGGGAAGTAATTTAGCATTGTCCCTTTGTTTTCCACCAATTATACTTAGAACAGCCTATTCATGTATTGAAGGAGAGGTGATATGAGCTAGAGGAAGGGACCGTATATTGGAATAGGTTGGAGTCAGAGGATGGATGTGGGGACGACCATAGTCTCCCGGGTATTGGGGGCGGTGTTGGGGGTGGCGAGGAACCGGCTGGGGGCTGAAGATAGGCTCACATTGTCCCTACGTCTCTGGAGGAATCTCTACTCTCTATTGTCTTAGAGCAATGGTAGTTATTCTCTACTCCAGCTCTTTTATAGCGTATCTTCTTATTTTTGTCCCAAGAGAACACTTGCCTGCGGGAAATTTTATTTACACTATAAGAAAACATCGAAAAATATATTTGGATTTAATAATTATGTTTTACAATAAGAAGAAAGAGTACATGCATAACTGGTTTCCAATCTTTGTTAATTTTGCCAAAATTTCATGATCAATGCCGAAACGGATTTCAGAAAACAGTCGAGATTTTTATTTGATGATGTATCTTTTGTGTCCCCTAGCCAGAGGAAGTTTGAAAGTTGCATAAAGATGACCAGCTTTGGTTGAGCGGAAGATCTAAGTTCAGTTTAAATCGAAAATATAACTTACGATAGGTTAAATGATGATCAGGTTTTCAGTTTGAAATTTTTTTTATTTTCGAAAGCCAAAATTTCGATCCAACATGTGCTATATCGGTGAAACCAAAAATTATTTTAAAAAACGGATTTACCAACTTAAATACAGTATTTCGACGTGTAATTCGTCTACGTCAAAATTAGCAGAACATGCCATCGCTTACAACCATTCCTTTGACTTTGAGAACCACTCCATATTAGCTACTGTACCAGACCACGATAAACGACTCCTCTCAGAATCCATTTTCATCCATCAGGAAAAAATAACCCTTTAAATCATAAAACAGTTTAAGAGATAATTTCATCCACTTATTCTAACATCTTCCGCATCCTCAAATCCTAGTTTTGATTTTATAGGTACCCGCAATTATCGATTTATCTCTTGTATTATTATTAACTTTAGTATTGTATAACTTCCTTCTGTATATTTTTCAATTTTTCATGCATTGATACCTTATGTATTATCTTAATTTTGTGCTATTATTGAGTCCAGACATAACAATTTGTATACAGTACCATCTATTTTGTTAGTTTTTAAGATTTTATTTTCACTCAGTTGTCATGTAGCCTTTCACTTCAAAAGCGTTGGGTTTCCCCGTCATAAAACTTTGAAGTCGGAAAACTATCCCCTACCACTACCTCCTACCTTATTTTACCTTCAGTATTTGTATCTACCTTGATTCAGACGGAAAATATCAGATTCTATTTTATCTTGCTAACCAGCTACTTATTTAAATATTCATGTATATTGCTTACCATATTTTATATTATTATCAGTTCTGTAAAATATTCATTTATTGTCATCCTCTAGCATAGATACTCATATATTTGTTTTCTTTAAGCCCTGATGAAGATCCACAAGTTTGATCGAAACGTTGGCTTCCGAAAATAAAAAAATTGTTCAAACTGAAAATCCTGATCTTCATTTAACCTATCGTAAACATTAACAGTTGACTATCTCTCACCTCGAAAATATAACTTGATATAGAACATTATATCTAATAACTGGTTATTAAAAACATAAGATATTGCTACTAAATTAGAAAAAAAGGGAAAAACAAGTAATTATTAGTAAGTAATAGTGAAGTTCCAATTGGTTATTCGTTAAGGTAGGACAGTATACAGTCAATATATCCAAATTCAATAGATACCTATTACAACTTTCAGTTCTAATACTAAGAGGGGACGGACTAATGTTTACGTTTCGCAACTGAGGGCTTTGTGTTGCAGGAACGGGAGCTAGGATGAAAAACAAGGGCAAGAACCGATCGGCATTGTAGGCTATGAAAGGTTTTTGCCGAGGATTGCTAGGGACCGCTCCACTGTCCTAAGATAAAAGGTCCCGGGGGACAAACGACCGCCCCGAGTAATTTGTCGAGGCAAGGACACTCCCGCCAGGATTAAATTCCGCGAAATCCATTTTCCCCGGGCCTGAGGAAAATGTACGCTCCAATTATCCTCAGGGCTCCGACCGTCGTCAAGCTGAATGGGGAACACTCACAGCCCGATCGGTTATGTTGGGGCCGATCCGTTTCAACATTACCACGCTATTGGTCGCTATAACATAATAGATATATATTGCTACATTCGACCTTTTTTTAATTAACAAAAATGCGCTTTGGAAAAACTATTTAGAAGATATTTAACGAAGAAACCCTAGGTAAAAGTAGAAACGCCATAAAAACCGGGATGGTATACATTGGTGACTTATTCGTTCAAAAACTATGTCCTGAAACCGGAATTAGTTAATTTTAAGCTGTGATGTTAAAAGAAAGATCAATGGGAATTTAGATGTGGATTAACTCAAATGGATATATCATCTTTCAAATCTGCCCGAATTACATCAGTTGAAGTGGAAAGAACGTTCATGCGATACATAAATAAATCTGATTTCAGATCGGTTATGCAACACTTTTCACTTAAAAATTTAAAATGTGATTAATTTGTATGTTAATTTTTTTGTAAATTTTATCCTTATATATATAAAAATCTCGTGTCCGTATGTTTGTCTCTCTATTTCTCAGAAACTACTCAACCGATTTTAATGAAATTTGGCTCAATTTATATAGTTGATGCCAACTTACCGGACCGGATAGTTTTTAAATTGATTAGTGATCAAAATAATTCTTATATAGCGAATTACTGCAAATACAGTAGGTCGTGTTATGATTTATTAACATGGCTACACATGTCGATTTAATAACCTTTTTGTTTACAAGCATGCTATTATAATTACGGTTATAATAGTTTTGTATTGCGTTATTAGTAAGTGCAGTTATTTGGTCTTATTGTTCCATCTTTATATTCTGCAGGCAAATAGTAATAAAAATCTTTATATTTATTCTTAATTTTGAATTATGGATAAATCAAGAAAAGGTTACACCAAAGTCTCAAAAGTGTATGTATTTTTCCTTCCTTTTCCTTTTTATTTGTAATCTTTCCAATTCCTAACTAAGTGCTCAAACACTTTGCTGAGGTCCACCCCGATATCAACTTTTAGAAAAGTAAATACATTTTAGGCTTTAATTAGAATAGTCCTTATATATATGTAAAATTTAAAAAATGTCAGCAAAGATTTTGTATTGTACTATGTAAGTGCAGTTATTTGTTCATAGAGTTCCATCCTTATATTCCACTGGCAAATAGTTGTAAAATCTTTGTATTCTTTCTTAATTTTAATTAAAGAATATAAATCAAGAAAACGTTACAACAAATTCTCAAAAGTGTAGATATTTTTCCTTCCTTTTCCTTTTTTTTTTGTATTCTTTCCAATTCCTAGCTAAATGCTCTAACACTGTGCTGTGGTCGACCCTGATATCAACTTTTAGAAAAGTAAATACATTTTAGGCTATAATTAGAATAGTCCTTATATATATGTAAAATTTTAAAAATGTCAGCGAAGATTTTGTATTGTATTATGTAAGTGCAGTTATTTGTTCATAGAGTTCCATCCTTATATTCCACTGGCAAATAGTTGTAAAATCTTTGTATTCTTTCTTAATTTTAATTAAAAAATATAAATCAAGAAAACGTTACAACTAATTCTCAAAAGTATAGGTATTTTTCCTTCCCTTTCCTTTTTTATTTGTATTCTTTCCAATTCGTAGCTAAATGCTCTAACACTGTACTGTGGTCGACCCTGATATCAACTTTTAGAAAAGTAAATACATTTTAATAACTTAAAATAGTCTATTCTTATATGTATATGTGTAAAATTTAAAAAATGTTAGTGAAGAATTGTAATTCTTTCTTAATCAACAATTATTTGAAGTAGAAAAAATTAAATCTCAATGGAATACACATAGTTCCTTTCTGTTCAGCAGAGGTATATTTTTCTTTATATGTAGAATTTAAAACATGTTAGCGAAAATTTCTAATCCCTTCTTAATCAATGATAATTTAAAGTAGACAAAATTTAATCCCAATAGAATACAGATCGTTCCTTCCTTTTTAGCAGAGTTGTAATTATCTTTATAAGTAAAATTTATAAAATGCCAGCGATGATTTATAATCTCTTCAAATTTATAGTATTTTGAAATTATTAGATTAGAAATAGGTTTTTAGAATATTTTATACATTACTTAATTAAAAATAATCAATATTCAAATTAAAATATGTCCGTCTGAATTTAAAACAATTAGTCTAAATAATAAAAACATGTGTTTCTTTAAATATCAAACATCCTTTAAACATCATTACATATGTAAAATTTATAGAAAGCCAAAGAAAATTTTAATCCTTTCTTAATCAACTTTATTTTAATGTTGAAAAAATAAATTGAATCCCAATGGAATACAGATTATTCCTTCCTGATCAGTGTAATTATCTTTATATGTAAAATTTAAAAATTGTCGTCATATGTCGATTTCATAATGTTTTTGTTTATAAGCATGCTATTGTAATACAGGTTATCATTATTATAATTTTGTATTGCGTTATGTGAGTGCAGTTATTTGTTCCTATATTATTATTTTCCACAGACAAATGGTAATACAAATCTTTGTATTTATTGTTAATTTTCATTAAAGAATAAATAAATCAAGAAAAGGTTACAATAAATTCTCAAAAGTGTAGGTACTTTTTCCTTTTCCTTTTTTATTTGTATTTAAATTAAATTACAAGCTAACCGCTGAAACACTTTTCTGTGGCCCACCCTGATATCAACTTTTAGTAAAGTAAATACATTTTAATAATTTAAATTAGGCTATTATTTGAAATAATACTCTATAAATGTTGTAACAGCACCTACTGTCATAGGTGTAACCTAATAGAAACCTTACTTGGGGAGTCAGTGTTGCCAAAAATTAGTGAAAATTAGTGAGACAATAGTGGCTACACTGCGGGTAACAGTCATAAAAACTCACTGGGTGTGTTTTGATTAGGTGTTGTGGGTTACTTTGTTATTTGCATGATTAAAGAACTGCATAATAAAGACTTTGATATTATATTTTCAGTTGATTTATTTAACAGAAGTTTCTTTATTTTCATTATTCGTTTTGTTATTATTATTTAAATACAGTGTTTTTTTTATTTTACCAAACCTTTTTATCATTTTTATCCCGAGATCTAAAATGTAAAATTTAAAAAATGTCAGTGAAGATTTGTAATATCCTTTATCAACAATAATTTAAAGTTGAGAAAATTTAATCCCAATCGAATAGAGGATGTTACTTCCTGTTCAGAGTTGTAATTATCTTTAAATGTAAAATTTAAGAAATGTTAGCGAAGATTTTAATCCTTTCTTTAATTTAAAGTAGGCTATTATTGGGAATGATATTTCGTTGTTATTTTACCAGAATACAATTTTTTACTTATCTTTAAATGATTGTTGATTAAGAAAGGATTACAAATTGCGGCATTTTTTAAATTTTACATTTAATGATTATTACACCTCTACTGAATAGGAATAATTGCTATTTGGGTAACTTCAAGTTTCAGATTTATCCGCCATAAATATGAGAGTACTACTGCAAAATAATCCATCGGTAGATATATTTTTTAAAGAATTGCTCTATATTGGAAACGGTGAAATAGAGTTGCATCGAAATTCAAAATTTATCAAATTACCAGAAAATTTCTGAACTGTTGTAGAGACGAAAAATGAACAGTATACGAAATATAAAGTGTCTTTCCTGATATTTTGAACAATTATTTGGACTATAATTGGCTGGGTAGTCGTGCTATTTTGGCAGCAAAAAATGTTGATTTCGATGAAATAAACTTCCAAAATCAATTGACAATGTTCTAGATGTAAACGAAGCCGTAAATTTCCAAACTGAATTTTTTAATTCCCTGGATATACACCCAAACAATCTCCAGTTGAAGATTGGCTCACCGATCATTCTTCTTCGTAACTTAAATCCACCTCAATTGTGCAACGGTACACGTTTGGTCATTAAAAGGATCACAGGAAATGTTATTGAAGGAAAAATGTTGCCTGGAAGGTTTACAGGAGATATCGTCCTGTTGCTACCTATTCCTCTGGAACCGACAGAATTTTTAATAAAATTTAAAAGGCTTCAATATCCTATTCGTTTGGCTTTTGCCATGACCATAAACAAATCCCAAGGGCAAACAATGTCCACTTGGACTTTGAAAATCCGTGTTTTTCCCTTGGGCAATGGCATAACTCACTTAGGAAATGGGTATCGCCTGCTCACGTGTGTGGAAACCATCAAATCTTTGGTTTGTGTTAAAAAAAAAAAAAAAAACAGGTTAACCCAAAACATTTGAACAAATTAGTACTTGAATAAATAAAAATTCTTAATTGTATTATGTAAAAACTTCTTTAAGAAGAGATTTCTTATCACTCAAATATATTGCTAAATTAAAAGCTTCAACACACCACCCTCCTACCGAACACTTATTAGCCGAAGGGTTGGGAAATCGAGGTCTCAAAGAAATTGAGAAAAACGCCTATCAAAAGGACATATATGACGCGTTAACCAAGATTGGCATGACCCTGAGCAAAATTAAACCCGTTGTTAAACTAACAATACCAAGTTGAAGTAGTGTTAGGCCAATAATCAATAGATCAATGGCTGAGGTTATCAAAACTTACTTCAGTTATCCTTTTTAAAATTAGTGGAAAAATATAGTCATTTCGAGTTAGTTTATACCGATCCATAAAAAAAGGGCGATAGAGTTGGCAGCTCTGTGAGTCGTAAACACAATCAGCTCCTTTTTAATCAAACTACATTGAAATATGAGATGTAAAAAATAAAAACTTTAACTTTCCTATATTCTTTATCAAATACTTTTAAATGGTGTAATGAATGCTCTATTCTCAATCATGTTGGATTTTGATTAGCTGAAAGGTTTTCATCTTTATCAATGAATATTGGTATCACTGTATTTGTTTAAAAATATTAGGATATAACTACTGAGCCACAGCAACGCGTGGCCGCGTCTGCTAGTAATTATTATAAATATAATCAAAATAATATACATGGGGCCCGGTGTGGCAGTGCGGTAAAGAGCCGCACAGTGGGGCAAAACGGCATAAAAGTGGAAAAAACTCTATATCTTGGGAACGGTTTGTCCTATCGAGATGCAAGTTGTTTCATTCAATTAAGGATAGAAAATTACAAAAGGATCGCAGCTAAATTTAAAAATTATATTCTTTATGTATATAAAGTCAAAGAAGCATGGAAAAAGCTAAAATCAATAAAAGCTCAAGCCCGGCACAATAAAAGCTCCCGTCTTATATCACCTAATGAATGGAAAGAATATTTTTCTGGTTTATTGCAAGAAGACAGGTTACAATACAGAGTAGAAGATCAAGAAAATGACCAGAATGATTACGAAATTGATGATGTATCTTTAGAAGAAGTAGAGAGAGCCTTAAAAAAGTTGAAAAATGGTAGGTCACCAGGACCTGGTAATCTGCCGATTGAGCTCATCAAAACTGGACCAGTTGAATTGAGGGAAGGATTAGCAGAGATCTATACAACATGCATGAAAACATGGAAAGTACCAAAGGATTGGTTAATGGGAGACATTATACCTATCCACAAAAAAGGGAAGAAGAACATGTGTGTGAACTATCGAGGTATCACTGTGACAAGCAGTGTCGGAAGACTCTATGGTCGAGTCCTGAAAGAAAGACTCGAAGAAGAGTCGAAGAAGTATTCAGAACAGATGGCTGAAGAACAGGCGGGCTTCAGAAGTGGAAGATCGTGTAGTGACCACATTTTTACCCTTACTCAATTGGTACAAAAAAGGATAGCATATGATCTCGAAACCCACTTAACATTTGTCGACGTACAAAAAGCATACGACAGTGTTCCATTAAAGAGACTGTGGGAAGCATTGGAAGGAGCTAGAATAAACAGAGGTCTTATAAAAGCTATAAAAAGCTTGTACATTGGAGCAGAATCAAGAGTGAAAATTGGAACAACACTCACGGAGCCATTCCCAATCTCTAAGGGCTTCAAGCAGGGATGTTGTCTTTCCCCAACACTTTTCAATATCGATATTGAACAGACACTGAAATCCTGGAAACAGAGGTGCCGAGGTATGGGTATTGAGATTGGTAATGATGTCCTCTTTACTCTTCAATTTGCAGATGACCAAGTTGTCATATCTTCAGATGAATATGATATGGAATTCATGATGAGGAGGCTCATTGAAGCATATAAAGAATGGGGTTTAGTAATAAATAGTGACAAAACGGAATACATGGCGGTTAACTCTTCTGTTTCTTCTCTCTCCATAGAGGATTGGACGATCCCTCAAAGTTCTGATTTCAAGTACCTTGGTGTCACCATAGACTGCTATGGCACAGTAGAAAGGGACATTGAAAAGAAAATCACCATAGCAAAGAGAATTATTGGTATATTAAATGGCATATTGTGGAACAAAAAAGTGTCTCTCCACATAAAGAAAAGAATATACAATTCTTTCCTCATTGCCACAATTTGTACGGTGCAGAATCATGGACAGTGACTAAGACCCATGCAAACAAATTAATGGCCCTGGAGATGGACTATTGGAGAAGGAGCTGTGCCATATCCAGGCTGCAAAAGGTACCAAACCAGGTGATAAGGAATAAAGTAGGGGCAGAATTGAACATCCTCAACGACATCAGTGAAAAAAGACTGATGTGGTATGGGCATGTTTTGCGAATGGGCGAAACACGTTGTCCCCTTCGATTGCTAAGATATGTCCCTGAGAAGCGTCGAAAACGTGGAAGACCACGCAAACAGTGGATAGAAGATGTGAGAGAGGACATGGCTGCCAGAGGCCTCACTGGATGGACTGGAGGAGGACACTGGAGGAGGACAGCAGAGACAGGGACGTCTGGAGAAATTCTGTGAAGAGGACCGGAATGTGACATTTGTTGCAAAATCCGAAATAAAAAAAAAAAAAAAAAAAAAAAAAAAAAAATGTATATATAATTATAGAGGAAACTTAAGAACGGATATTTTAAATAATAAAAAAAAAATAATTGAACTTACTTCTAACTTAATTTAGCTACAAATAAACAAAGACATTGATGACCTAGGGTTTTATGGCTTTTAAACCTCAATAAACAAACAAACTTAATTTACCTAATTTTACTTTGATTTAACTCAATATTAATTTAAATTTCCTTTAAGGTAGCATTTTTTTTTTTTTTTTTTTTTTGTCAGCTAATGTCTTGCAACTTTTTATAGGGAAATATTGAGACCACTATCTTTAATCGCCTTTCTAATCACCTCATACTGATATTTAGACAGTTTTGACTGTATTCAAACAGTTCGACCAGAACAAGTGTCGAAAATTGTACTTCAACTATTTTTATCTGGGAGGAGGCTGAAGCAGCTGTCAAGTTTCATTGAGTATTACACTAACTATATTATATTTCCAATTTAAAAAAAAATTAATCTATGATTGTGTAGGTATGTGGGGATGTGATTCAATGATTTTTAAGTAAATTGGAGACAGTCAAGTTAAGGGTACTTTACTTCTCGGGAATTTTTTTAGGGCCCGCGAAATTTTTCACATAATTGACAATATCTACCCAACAGGCAAAAAAAGGCAAATGAAATGAGAGGAATATATTCTCTGATACATCGCGGTCCTGGATGAATCCTTCAATTCAATCCTTAAAGAAAACCCTTACCCTGTCATCTTAAGCCAGGATAAGGCTTTATCTATAATCATGCTTCAAATTGGTTATTTTGTGCGAAAGATTTTCGCTTATTTAATCGTTTATAAAGGATGGATACTGTTATAATGTGGAACGTCTATATACGCCCATAAAGGTTGTAAAACAAATATCACTGAAAGGTGTTGTAACTAGCTCAAAATATTTTCATTAAAAAAAAGACATTTTTACAACCACGACAAAACCTTAAATTTCAGCTCAAAAGAAATTTTTAATAAGAAAGGAACCAATCGTTTTTATTTGTTGACTATTCAAGAATGAAAAACAACAAAAATTACCTTCAGATATGGACATTGGATTTTGGTTTTTTTCCCTCGTTTGCCACACTGTGCGGCGCGCCACGAAAATTTTCACAAAAAGTACAATAATTACAGAACCGGCAAATAAAGGCAAAAGATATAAGAGGAATATATTCTCTGATATATCCGGATCCTAGATCAATCGTTTTTATCTTAAGCCAGGATAAGCCCCAAACTACAATTAGGCTTCAAATTAGTTATTTTGTGTGAAAGATTTTCGCTTATTTAATCAATATATATTATAAAGCAAAGTGTACAATGTGCGTGCCGATAAGGCTCAAAAACCACTCAACGTATGTTTAATAAAGTTATGTCAGCGTGTTGCTATACAACCCCTAACGGAGAAGAAGGTTTCCGTTTTTCTCTTAAGGGTGTAAAATTGAAGAGGAAAGGACTGGAATTTTAAGCCTTTCGCACCATGTAATTAGCCTACCTGAGCATGACATACGAGTTTATGAATGAAAAATTTAGTTCGAGCAGCAGACTACCAGGATGCGCTAGGGTGCGTTTCACTCAATGTTTATTGTTCATTCATCCCGTTCAGATGGTAAAGGTTATGTATTTGTTCAGCTGTTCTTTTTAAATTACTAAAACATCAACCGAAAATAATTAATTTCACCTTTGCGTTCAAAATCAAATAATGATTTTACATCTCTGCAATCAATTAGAAAACCGCCTGGATACCTTACAAAATTAATTTTCTCATAAGGAGGTTAATTGATTAACACATTAAATTTAATCAATATAAAACATATACTTAAGTAAATTTAATGCAATATGAGTGAATATATAGTGTTTTAGTTGTAGAGTGAGTGAATAAAAACAGACATAAAAAAAAAGAGATAAATTGACTAAATATAAATCGAAAATAATAAGTTTTAAGTGTTCTCATAGTATGTAATTATGAAAAAGAAGTTGGTTATATTACTATGTATGTATGATGAGGATTCCAGATGACAAAATGACTAACTCCAATTACACAATTTTTTTCAATAAGATTTTATCACCCCTCATAGTTCAGGATAAAAAGAAATATGGTGAAAAAATAGTGACTTCATGAAATTTTGGTTTTCACTTTGCGATAGCAGTAAGATTCGAGATCTGCAGATTCCGCCCAAATTACGGGGGGATAACGTAAGGGAGGTTGAAATGGAAGAAAGGTATTTAAAAAAAGTTTCTATGAATCTTCGATAGTTTCTATACTTCTGTATATAATAGGACCGTCACTGTAGTCGGCGCTTAGGTTATTATCTAATAACTTATTATCTGCTGACTGCTTGGAATGGGCTTATAGGATTCACAATCACAGAAACCATAAAAAACGATGCATAACTCGACTAAGTTGCAGCAAAATTGATTGTTCATTCACTATTTTCAATCTCCCTCTAAAGTATATAGGGTTCCTTATTTGGGCGGACTCTGCAGATCTTGAATTTTAATATTGTTACCAAGTTAAAACCGAAGTTTCGAGAAATTGCTAATTTTGTTTTATATTTACATTAATTTTAAAGTTTTTCTGTTATTAAAACTACCACACAACTACCGGAGCGAAGCCGGGCACCTTAGCTAGTTGTTTATATAGGATGACTACTGTTATAAAGTGGTACGTCTGTATATGCACATAAAGGCTGTAAAACAACTATCACTCAAATGTGCTGAAACTAGCTCAAAATATTTTTATTTAAATAAATGACATTTTTACTACCACGACAAAACCTTAAATTTCTGCTTAAATGAAATTTTTGAAAAGACAGCAACTAATCGTTTTTCATGTGTTGACTATTCAAGAATTAAATACAATAAAAATTAACTCCATATATGAACATTGGATTTTGGGTTTTTTCCTAGTTTGCACCATTGTGCGCCGTACTCCCAAGCCGGAGCTGCGGGTTCGAGTCCCGCCCTGGATGGTTCTTTTCTTTCGTAGGAGAAGTATCACCCAGTGTCATGGGTGTTAGTATGGGCAGTATAGGGCTTCAGTGGAAGCCTTGAAGTCCCAAAAAAAAAAAAAAAAAAAAAAAATAACAAACAAATAATATAAATGGTATAGGTGATATCCGTGATATCATATCAATATTCATATAGGCGAGATATATTCTAATGAATTTGCGGTTATTTTTTCTTACATATATACCATTTTTAGTTATATTTTTCTTAAAATATAATTGCTTATATATGTACATATCGGGCTTTTTATTTTACATGAACATCCGTTCCCTATTTACATATCATTCATGTTTGGGCAAAAGGGCTTAAGTCATAAAAAATTTTTTGTGTCTCGTCTTCTTAAAATTGACTATAAATAATTCGTTATTCATATTTTATTGCAGTCTTCTGTTGAAAGAATATAGTTTCATTTATTATTCTGGAATAAAGAAATACAATCAGAAAGAATTTATAATGATTTTCAATAGCTTGGTAAATCGTTGTTTAAGCTTCACATTTGATGACTTAACCCCTTTTGACCAAATACCAGTGATATATGTATTTATGAAGACCATAGAATGCAGAAAATATACATGGTCTACATATATGGTCTGCAGCGGCTACAGAAAAAAAGTTATTTATTCTAAAGAAGAGTATAGTTGTATTCGTTTAGAGATATTTAGATTGATAATACGTAACGCAAAAGAAAAAATCTGGTGCGTGCGCGCAACACACAACTTTCACTTACCAACTTACTTAGATTAGAAATTGACGTGTTTTGCTAAATATCATTTCCCAAAGTCACACATTTTTCTACATTCATATCTTATTTTTGTTAATCGTTAAAGCCGTTTTTGAGTAAATAAAAAACCCCGTGAAAATGATACAAAAATTATGAAATAAAGTGCCCGCTCCGGTTGATCAATTTTGATGTAATGTTGGCTATCGCATCTTTGGCATATACATACGTCAAATACCAAGTTTGATCAAAATCGTTAAAACCGTTTTTGAGTAAATAAAAAAAACACGTGAAAATGATACAAAATTTATTAAGTAAAGTCCTCCCTCCGGTTGATCAATTGTGATGAAATATTGGTTATCACATCTTTGGCATATAAATACATCAAATACTAAGTTTGATCAAAATCTTTAAAACCGTTTTTGAGTAAATAAAAAAAACATGTGAAAATGATACAAAATTTATAAAGTAAAGTCCCCCCTCCGGTTGATCAATTTTGATGAAATTTTTACAGTCATATTTCAGGCATATATATAGATCAAATACTCAGTTTAATCAAAATCGTTAGAGCCGTTTTTGAGAAAATCGAAAAAAACTTAAAAAGTTATTAAATAAAGTACCCCCTCCCTTTGAGCAAATTTGATGAAATTTTTGCTGTCACAACGCGGGCTTATACATACTCTAAATACCCAATTTCAGGTTCGCACGGTTTATAGTTTTTGAGCTAGTCTGTTCACACACACACACACACACACACACAGACCATTTCGCGGGACTTGGTTATTTTGACTCAGGGGCCCCCAAAACGTGTATTTCCGTTGAAAACCGGAAGTCGAAAATTTTCACGATCGCAATACTTCCACTTACTATATATTCTATATATAGGTAAGTGAAAGTAAAAATCGCTGTTTTCAAAGCTTGATCGTTGGCTGTGTATGAATAAAAAATAGATATCAGAAGGAGATCCACTTCATTATAATAAAATAATTATAGCTCATCGGTCACTCCACTTAAGAACGGTATATCTAAAAAAAAAATGTTCGCCTTTTGAAGAGTTTATTAGCGTAAAAGTAGAATCAAATTAGTTCAGAATTTATAGCAAGCCTCTGATTGAACTTTTTGCTATGATTTAGATAGCCTCATATAATCTGATTTTTTCAAAAGAACAAAACTAGAATAAAATAGAATAAAGGCTTAACGAACTCGAAAGCCCGATGTCGATTCCACACATCCATCCCCCTCCCCCCGTCCAATACCAAATCCATAAGATCAAACTTCACCGAATCCTCCCACCTTCACCTAGGCCAGCTTTAACAGACGCGCAGCTATAACTTCGATTACATTTACCTGTTTAAGTTCACTCAATTTCTTCCTTGTGTAGCATTATATATAATCCTGTTGATTCATCCTTGTTTGGCCCAAATGTTTAACGCATTACTTTATTTTCAAATACCTTTAGGCGCTGCTCATCCCTTACCGTAAGCGGCCATGTTTCACCTCCATAAAGAACCGACGGAAGAATTATACTTTTGTAAATTATATTTTTTAAGTTTAGTGACAGAAGGCGTGAGCTAAGTAATATTTCAAGAATCTTAATTTTGTTTTTTCTAGTTATTGTAGACCCTAAGTATTACCCCTAATTTTTTCCATGGCTTCAAACATTTTTTCTTCTACTTCAATATCGTCACCACTTCTACAACTAACTATATATTTTGTCTTATCCGTTTATTTCAAAGCATAAAAGAACTAAAAATAAAATTTTTATTATACCCTTTTCTTCTAAGAAATTCCTTATAAAATATTGACAGTGTTTCGAGCATTTATTTCATGAGACTCTTTCAGCTCATCCAGAAATCAGTCATAATTCAAAATTGCGGATTTTTGAGATATTTGAAAATGAAATGATCCAGTAAAACTATTATTAACTCCCATAATTGATACAAATATTCGTAAACAAAAAATATGTAAAACATATAAATATACATCGTATAATAAAATAGTAGTTAGTAAGAATTCTGATATGTCTGGGGATTATTTTATTAAATTAAGAGACGAAGCTAATGCAAAAGTTCTCTATGGCCATTGAGGCTGGCGAGTGTGAGAATTAAAAAAGTTCTCAACCACGCGCGCTCAGTCGCTAACTTATTCAAAACATGATCCTTTATGGCGTTGGGCTACATCACACGCATCGATAGCTTTTCGTTTTTAATATTTTTTTTTTTTCATGTGAGGTTCGTTCATTTTAATTTCTGAAATCCATAGTTGGATCCTGATGTAGTTTACTTTTATTTTATTTTTAAAGAAAAACTATCTTGAACACGGAATTCTCCGGAATAAATGCCATCATATGTATTGGTGCATTTATTATGATTTATAAAAAAAATCATTAAAAACTTGAATTATTTAAAATATTTTCGCTCCATTTGACAAAATTAAGCAATAAAAGTTTTAATATATGTACACTGTACATATATTGTACAGTACCAGTCAAAAGTTTAGACTCACCCTTAGATTTTGTAAAATAGATAAGTAACAACATTTTATTTATTGGACAACGTAACAACTATAATTTTATTTTTAATTTATTTATAACTAGCTTTAATATCCCGGTTTCACCCACGGAATTTCGAAAACAATGAGAAAAGCCGTGGGTCCAGAAAAGTTCGTTAGGACAGAAATGAGATTTTTTTTTACTCCAAAGGTTGATTTCGTAAAAATCTAATGTAAAGCGAGATCATAACGATTTTTATAACAATAAAGAAAATTCGGACAAACGGTATATATTTCTATAAAGAACAAACTAATTTCAGAATTTCATCTTTATTTATATGGATTGTACTTCGAAACAATTATATAATTTTTGAAATGTTATCTCTTGAGTTACAATTATTTTTTTAAACTTGAAGATTGTGAATTAAATACAAGTGAGTCTAAACTTTTGACCGGTACTGTATACAATTTTTTTTTCAAAGTTAGATGAAAATTATTGAGGGAACAATGATTTCTTAAACAAAAATAATATTACGTAATTACGCTTGAGTAATTGGATCTTCACTATTCCTTGCTAAAAAATACTTGTTTTTTCCTTCTTTTAATTTAGTAGCAAGATTTTATGTTTTCTAATAATGAATTATTAGCAATTTATCTTCCTTATTATTTTTCTTTATTGTCTTATAACATAACTTCGTTTACGTTTCGGGATTTTGTCCCCATTCTTAAACTATTAACTCAAATATATCATATTGTAACGTTAAACAAAAGAATAAAAAAATATGGTTTAGAATTATTCCAACGAATTAACAGTTGAAACAAACTGTCATAGCACGTGTTTGTGCTGCATGGCAGTGCGATGATCGAGTACCATCTACGCCGGGCCAGGAGATTCTAGAATCTTCTACTTACGACTACTTATAAGGAGCGATTGACTGGAGAGTTATTATTGCTTTTGATGGTCAAGTTATATGATTATTTCAGTGTTACTAAGTGATGAATTTTGTAACCTGTCTAATATTTGTATTTTCATAATTTGTGTGGCAATGAAAATTGTTATTTTGCCTTGTATTTAAATAATGTATGATTATAATCGTGTCACATTTCAAAAATCATTATTCCATTTAATTTTATTTATTTAATTTAATCATTATGATGAATAGACAAGGATTTATAATAATGATTTTCAAAAAACATTTTACATGGTTATAATCTTATATGATTGAAATACAAGACATTCATTCATATGATTGAGAAATATATGTTTTGAGAATAGGGACACAACCCCGAAACGTAAACGAAGTTATGTTATTAGAAAATGAAGAAAAATACTAAGCATAGCTAATAATTCATTAAGGGAGAGCGGGGTTGGTTGGTAACAGTTTTCACTTTTTTGATTGTTGAGTTGTTCCTGTTTATATAATCCCAATAAAGCCAATACCTCTGTAAACTCCAAGTATTAGTGTATTTTAAGTATTTTTTTCACCACATAATATTCAATACTATGAACATAGAAAATTGAAGAATTTGTTAATACAGGGTATGCCAATTAACCCCCTATGTGGGGCAAGTTGACCTAGAAGGTGGGGTTGTTTAGCCATCTCATTCAAGTACTGCCTGACACATATTATGGTTATTTAAAGGTGCACTACAATGGTATAATAATTTTGAATCGGTTTCTAACAGCTTTTAAAGGAAAAAAGAATGACAAAAGAAGAAGATATAAGTTTAGACTGTCGTCACTTTCTGCATAAGAAAAATCGCTCTCAATCTCAACAAATCGCAGTTGAAGAGAGCCAACTAACCCCAGAGGAGAGATCATATAAAAGATGGCTGCCAGGACAGGGACAAGCAAAGAAGGAACTGGTTAGTCGAAAGGTTAGGTTTTCAAAGGAGTTTGGGGCTGTGTGAACAGAATCGGAGTCAAATGTATTGCCATGCCTTTAGACCAAATTTACTGAACATATAAAATTATTACATGTTGTAAAATCAATCAATGAAGCACACTCTTCTTTACACTGTTAAAATTGGATTGAAATCTCAGGACAAGACTCCCGAGGTCGAGCGGGTCACATGGTACAATGGTGGGGCCTTCACAACAGGTGTGACAGAAACTATAAGCCAATGGCCAACCTACCCCCTATGGTAACCAACCCCGCTCTCCCCTACTAATTGTTTTTTTCATATTGCTAGCTAATAACGTTTTAATAAAAATCGATTCCTACGCTTCTACAGAATTTGTCTGCCGTATATGAATCTATATATATATATATACAGGTTTCCTTTGGAACTTATTTCTAGATAAGGTTACAATTAATTATCAGGAGGAAAAAAGTTCTCTTAATGGTTAATGGTTCACTCCTGCTTTTATTTATCGTCCAAAAAAGAATACATTGGGTATATTCAAAGATGATATTATAATATAAATGGTTTAGACTATGTCATTTCATACGTTACTTGCTTCAAAAAAAAAAAAAAAAAAAAAAAAAAAAAAATTCAGGTTTAATTTTCGAATTTGTATAAAAATGTAACAAAGAGAATTGCGTTCAATTATGTTCTTCTTAAAGTGCTTGAAGGAGAAGGAATATTTTTTTTTTACAAAGAGGGCGGTAGTAATAATTAAGGATTACAGAAATAGGGGAAGAAAAAAAATTATCTAGGTGAAGTCATTTCACTTTAAAAAGTTTCGGAAAGTAAAATGAATAGAAATGATCCTCATATTTACATATCTGTAAAAACGAAAAAGGGAAAAAAAGAAAAACTACTTCATTTTATCATGGTGTAGAAGTTTTCTAATTTATTCACTAAAATTAAAGTTCATTCAACTTTTCCATTTGACATAAACAATCTTTAGAAAGTTTAGAGCGGGACTTTCAACTTCTTTTCTTCCCTAAGTAAAACAAAGCTTTTTTATCTCTACTAACAGAAGAAGGGAGGAGGGAGGAAATTTAGTGTCTTGATACTGAAAGTTACATAAGTCCAATTCTATCTGTTTACACGATTAACATTTAGTATTATTTATCAATGCACTTTAATTATAATAATGCTAAGAATATAATTATTTTAAATTTTATGTAATAATAGAATATAATAGTTCCTGAATTATAATATTCTAGAAGTGAACAGAAGACGAGATGGGACAGGCGATGGTTGATCAATATCTCCGGTATCATTTGCATTGCATCAAAGGGACATTTCCATCATTTACATCTCAGTTTATCCCACTCCGGTATATCAGGTCTCCCCTTGTAAAGGGTTTTGGGTTTTCTTGCACTATTCTCAATATTTTTGGATTATTGCCAATAAAAATATGCGAACTGCCCCAACAGAAATACGCCCCAATGCCAATTAACAAGAAGTTATTAAAAATATTGAAAACAAGCCATATATTAGCCTTTCAGTTGACAGAATGTGCATTTCAACATATTTCAGGAAAACTTTCGTCTTTTTGAAAAATTTATACCTCTTTATTTTTAGCATTATGACAGGAAATATACAAATTTACTTATATATACAGTAACATGAAACAAAAAAATATTATTTTGATCTGACCTTGCAATATCTTGGCACGCTGGTTAGCAGGGATGGCAAGCTGGACCCAGAAATCGGATATCGAGTGAAGAAAACGGACGTTGTGTACCTCCAAATCAACTGTACCATAGTCTGTAAAAAAGAAATTTCCCGGGACAGAAAGCTAGTTGTTTTCAAGAGCGTATTCCTCTCACTCCTCGTGTACTGAGCCGAACACTGGACTGCCCTTGACAAATACATTAAAAGGCTCACTACTGATGAAATGAGATTCATCCGACGAATAGTCGGGAAAACGAGCAGGGATTGCGTCCGAAATGAAATTGTTCAAGAAGAGCTTAAGGTAACACCCACGCATGAAGTTAAGGGTTGAGGAGCGGCAACTAAAATAGTTTGGGCACATATGCAAAATATATAACTGATACTCCAGCAAGACTCAAGATTAAACTTTTATTTTCAAAATAAAATGCTGCATCATTATATTAAAGATACTTTCTACTAAGTCTCAAGGACTAAACTATAAGATACATGACTTTGTGTGGGTTTCTATCTGTCTATACTCTCCTACTCTGTCTTGTGTGAATTTTGGGGAAACATATATATTCAGAGCTTGGAGTGGGTATTCACTAATTCTCCACTAGAGTTGGGGAAAAAATCTCGGAACACAGCTTCTTGGGTGTCCTTAGAAATATTGGAAGCTGATGCGTGTCAAAGGGCTGGATACAAGTGTTACAGCAAAAAGAGGGAAGGCCTACAGGCTAATAGGGTAGAGGCCTCAGAATATGGAAGTAATAAAGTAGTAAATATATTGTGGCAGTGAAACTTCTTTACGGTAAGGACACAATGATCAGTCAGCATGTGGGGTTGGCCTGGAGGGCCTTAGTTCACATGGCATCTAATGTAACAATAAGAAGGGCGGAAATAATGACCTGGCACCACTCACTAGTTAATGTTATTGTTTATAACAAAGACTGACAAAAATAATTATGACGTGAAACAAACATGATATTGGTCTCTTACATTAAAAAAAGTTGAAGACTTCTTGTTGGAACAGTTATCTAACTATAGAAATCTCGAGAACCTTCAATGCTTTTCGAGAATCTTCTAGAATGTTCGATTTCGGACTAAATATAAGGAACAATGGACTGGAGTCTTAATGTAGCTCTGAAGATCGAATCATCAGGTTCCTTGTGTGTCACTGTATTATTAAATATAGGTACTTTTTATTGTTGAGTTTTTAATGTTTGTCCGACATTTTGAAGTAATAATAATAAAAATAAAAGTCTTTATTCATAAAATAGCACAATTACATAATCACAATAAGATTTACAAGCTGAAAACAAACCTCATGGTAATTACCGTCTGAGGGGAGTCATGCAAAAGGTTAAATTGAAAAATAATAATTACAAAAAATAAATAAAATATGAATAATAATAATAAAATAACATATCCCTCTCTCTTTTTACAGATTAAAATTCTTCAATGATATAATACATATATAATAACACAAACACTATTTTACTACATCTTAAAAAAAAAAAAAAATGGAATATATTCCATTAATAATTAATTTTTTTTAATAATCCATATATGCAATGGATTAATAAAAAAGGCCTGTCTACAATTGCCAACAAGACTATTCCAGTTTTTGCCGTTCAAACAAACTTCAAAATCTACTTCACTGAGTATGGTTTGATTTAAATATTTTAATCTGATTTCGTTAAGAATAGGGCAAATTGCAATAAAATGGAAAATGTCTTCGTCGTGCTTAACCCGTAACTGGTAGGGTTCATAAGTCGTTACATAACCAGTAAGGTGGGGTCTCCATGACAACAAACATTATTTGTTGGTTCAAAATGTTCCCTGGAAATTTTCAATTAAATTGAAAACAATTTTATTTACAGGCACACATCAAACCTAAAGGTATCTGCATTGGATAGAAGAGAATAAAAGTAAATTTTTATTTTATAAAAAAGTATATTTAACAACAAGCAAAACTGTTAAAATGAAAATTACAAAATAGTAAACATTAAAATTAAGACATGAGCACATGAAAAATCATAAAGAATAGTGATTTATTTCAATCATTTACTATGTAAGGAACATTAAAAATTTGGATAAAAGATAATTAAAAAAAATATATTATACAAACCACAAGCATTATTACAGGTAGTCTTCTCTGACACCCATGGCACAATCGATGCATACTGGTGTACTGCAATGAGCACAGTAAGCCTTTGGTCTTATCCCTGCTCCTTGGGCACTTCCCACATCTTATTTATTTACCAGTTACAGCTGATTCGGCTTCATATTCCTCATTGTCATCGGTCCCCATAATCCATCTCTGAATTCCAATCATGGTCACTTTTTAAATCTGGATCAATGTCCTGTTCAAGTCCAGAATAGCTCAAAGTATCTTCCAGCCATTGCAGAAAATTGGCATTGTTAACATTCATCAACTGTCGCTGTGAATATACCATTTTTGACTGAATCAAAATCAATTATTTATAATAAAAAAGTGTAACTAACGGTATGGTGGGGTCACACGGACCCCATTCGCTACTAATAGTTGATTAAAACTCATAAATCACTTACCACAGAACCACCACTTCTGTCAACAGCTCAGAAGCTCCTGCCTGAAAGGTACTGTGAACAACAGCTCCTCATAGCACCCCCAATGGGATTTATAGAATAAACAAAACTGGCTGGGGCTCCTAGGTTAAGGTTACATAGCGAACACCATTTATTTGAGGCAGAAAAGGTATATTTATTTAAATATAATATTTCCCCCTTACTTTGAATATCCAGCCAATCACTACTGAGTCCAGTTTGCGTCACTAAGCAAGTATAGTTAAATACATATTGAAGTATTATTCTTTCAAATAAAAATGATTAAAACCAGCAATAGTGTTGCAATACTTCCAAAATAAAAGGATGCGTTTTTTTCCGAGAGAAATTCTATTAAAAGAGCTTTTCTGAAAAAATATTCCATTGTAGTTAGTCATTCTGTCAACTGAAAGGCTGTTATGAAACAAAGCACAGTATGATTGAGTGATCCAAGTGTAACTTCTCTCATCGTTTGTTATTTTGCTTTTAACTTTGTCCCTTTCCTTATGAGATTCCAATTATGTTTATATAAGCATATATGTTTTTTCAAACTGCACCCAACCATTTTTATTACATTCATTTCTACCGTCAGCTTGTTATTTGAAATAGATATATTTTTTCAATAGGATTCCTAATAACAAGTAATGACTAAATAAATAGTAGTTTTTTTTTCTTACCATATATATTTCAATAACACAGAAAATTTGAAACAATGTTATCGAGATATCAAAAACATAATTTAACAAGAAAATTTTTGAGCACCTCACAACCTGGTGAAATACGTATATATTTTGTAATAACGGAAATAAATAAATTTTATATAAATCTTCTCCCATACACACACAAAAAACTTCAAAGTTCTGAAACCCACTTATGACAGACCAGGTGTAATTTTTCATTTCCGTCGGGATTCCCAATTTTCCTCCTTTCTGTCACCTAAAAGTTCTTTTCCCTACTTGGTTGAATTTCCATCTGCCGTCAGTGAAATTGTGACTGTGTGAGAAGGAGTTTCCACAGACCTTTCTTCAGGGTACCACATCTTAGTCTTTTCACTTTTCTTTTGATAAGTTCTGAAAGAAACCCTTTTCTTCGAATATTCGATCATTCGTCGAAAAGTTGTACGGATCCCCGTTCTATTCGTTGGACAGCTCTCGTATCCTCTATAAACTACTTACACCATCTCTATGAATTTTCGCTGTTACATAAAACAATATTGTATTGTTAGGTATATTTATAAATTTGAAAAATATATTTATGACTAATAAACCATTTCTAGTAACATATTACATATTATTATAAGTATTTCAGATTATTTAATCTGTGTTAATTCCTAAATTAACACGGGAAAGGTAGCTTTCGTAAGGTAGCTCTTAGTCTTATCGACGAAGAGACCGCACATTTCTGTTAATTACAGTTGAACCCCCATTCCTAGCTGGTCCACCTTCCAGGAGTTCTATCTCCAATTAGTACTAGAACAGATCTTGTTGGTAGAAGGTCGGTTGATTAAGATAAGTCAATCATTTAATTTATTTTTCTGAAGTAACCACGTCGGCAAGACGAAGCACTCTACCTCGTATGTAACTTTGTGTCAGTCTTGGCAACGAAGTGCGACTAATTCTATCTGTAGGTAAAATATTTATGGACTTTTGGACCTCGAGAAATGTGTAGATTTTGTCCTTGGCAGAAGAGAAGAATATCAAAATCTTATTTTATTTGTAGAATGTGCATTTGCGGAGAACATACAGTCAAGTTATGTCCAGATTGTAAAACCAGGCTGTGACTTATATATTATCAATAATTAATGAGAAAAGTTATTATAAATATAACTATAAGTCCAATGTAAATTTTTCTATTATTTGTAACTCATTGTTCCTGTTTAGTTGGTAGCGTAGTGTATTTGTTCTATTTACTGTTTCATCAATTCTTTGGCAATTTTGCTTTTGTGACATTTTCTTTCTGTTTTTTTCTATGAAATAATTATTCTTTCCAATAAATCATAAATTAAAAATCAAAGTGTTTTGCGTATATTGAACTTTAACTTCTAGTAAGTAAATTACACCATTCTTAGTTACTTATCGACAAAAGGCATAAAAAATTTAAATGTAAATAAGGTCTGTTTTAAAAGTATTATAAATACTGCATTTAGATGATGATTAGGCATCCCTGAAACGATAATAAGTTTACTCCGTCTCATTGACGAAGCGCTACCTAAATCAAACCTTCGAGTAGCGCGACCTTTCCCCAGTTAATCGCGAATTTCAATATCTAACTTTGGTTTGATCATTAAGAGACAAACATGGCGTGATTGTTGATAAATCGCTTCCTTATACGACTGCTGACCAAGATACACTATAGTACACAATACTCTCCGATTATTGTGGTGATATAAACTTTTTTTTTTTTTTTTAGATTATGCAATATTTTGTTAGAATATGAAAAAAAATTATTTTTACTTAGTTTATTTCTAAATAAACTTTAACTGAGCTCAATCAGATCTCATGAAGAATTGGTTCTTTCATGATTTTTCAGCTTGGTCTACTCACCGTATTTTAATGTTTTTTTCAAAGATATAGAATTTGTTGGAACTATTTATGCATTTTATTTTATAATTAAATTTACCTTGATAGTATAGGCTATATTAAAATACTGGCTCTGTAGTATATACGAAATTTGGCCTAAAAGAAATGCTGAACGAAAATATATTATTGAATATAGTAGAGATTTTTATTAAAATAGCCAGAAAGATTTAGTAATTACAATGTAGCTCGAAAATGTATTTACATCTGAGAACAATCTTTTATTTTGTGGAATAAGAAGAAGAATAAAACTGAAACATTTTCAATACGAATTTCGATACCTGACAGATAACTAAAAAAAAATAAGTTAAGGGCGACATGGGGTCCCAATGTAAAAGGAGGACGTGTGGAATAAAATCTAAGACAAAAATAGTTTTACTCATTAAGACATTCACTGTAGCATCGTTCTGTAAGCACCACCATCTTTTCTTTCCTTCGCTGACAGAGCTATACTTTCTTCCCACAAAGATCCTACAATAGCATCCAATGTTATCCAGAATCATTTATCCGACCTCGAAAATTGTTTCCACAAGTGGAAAATAAAAATAAACGCCCATAAGTCGAACCATATATGCTTATCACTGAGGAAGCCAACATGTCCTTCAATAAAAATTAATAACACTCCTCTGCCTTCTAAAAACTATGTACGTTACCTAGGATTATACTCAAACCAAATACTCACTTGGAACATCCATACAAAACTAAAAAGACAAGAACTGACCAGACGACAATTATCACACCTACTAGACTAAGGATCACCAAATTTACGAAACAAAACACAAATATATAGCACCATACTAAAACCTATTTGGATCTACGGAGCATAACTGGGGGTTCAGCTAAACAGGTACACTTAAACGAAATTCAAACGACACAGTCAAAAACTCTTAGAAAAGTAGTAAATGCTCCTTGGCATATTTCTAACAACACGATTCAAAAGGGCAAGCACATTCCGACAGTAAAATCACACATTCATGACTAATACAACACATTTCACTGTTCAACTCTTAGCAATCCAATAACGAAACTAGTGGGTTCTTTTCTCTCCTCTTCCCAGTTATCCGTCCATCGAAGTTTAAAAAGACTAGGCACAAATTAGCTAGGTGCGCTCCAGCGCAGGCGCAAAATATTTAATATATAAATAAATAAAAAATAAAAAAATGTTAAAAAGTAAAAAAAAAACTGGTTTTAAAGAAAGTTAATGTTTAAAAAAGAAACGGTTATGCTACTGATGGGTCAGAATCATAAACTTCGATATTTCAAATTAAATAATAAAATATAAACTAAGGAACGAATTTCGTCACATTTCTAGGGTTTTTTTTTATTTTATTTTTTTACTGTATAAAGCAATTCATACTTGTTACATTTGGCCGGTAAGGCATTGCATTAAATAATATTTACGAAAATAAAACATTGTATGAATCAATGTAACACACACATTAAGATACCATTTCACTTTTAATAAATATTTATAACAGATAAATATTCACAAATTTACAACTTATACCTAATTATAAATATAAACACATATACAATAGAATACATTTTTATAATTTTTTTTTCTTTGGTTGTCTCACAGACCTTGAGGATTTTTAGCCGCCTCAACTAGCCTGTTCCACCTCTGTCTATCTTGGGCGATGGCTTTCCAATTCGCCATTCGAGGTTCTGTTGCTTCTTTCTTGATTATGTCAGCCCATCTCGTTCTGGGTCTCGCGGTCGGGTACCGACCACTGTTGCATTAATCGTTATATTGAGGGAGTCTGATGGGTTGCTTCTTACCATGTGTCCCACCCATTTTAACCTCTTAGCTTTCATATCGTGCGCTATCGATTGTTGGGTTTCCCATGTAATCTCTTCTTTAGTTAAATTGTTATAAATAATATTTTTTAAAAAATTGATCATTTTTTTCACATTTCTAAGGTTGAAAGTTTTAAAATTTTATTTTCATAAATAATCACTTTTTAACAACCTATTTTCCTCTCGATAAATTGTTTCCAATAGCAAGACAAATAGTTAACAGAGACTAGAATGCAATAAGAGTGCAATATAGAGCGCAGTCATGTTGAACCGAGACAAACATTGACCAAGAGTGGTCACCATGTTTGCTAAGCTACCTCCGTCACGCACTAAGTAGAGAACGGGAAAAGAAAACACGACTTCTTTCCTTGCCCTAAGATCTTCCTGGAGTACTTCCTTCACTATATCTAACCGAATATCCTTCCTGCGCAAAGCATTTTTTCAATGATATTTGAAATTGGTATTCTAATTCCTATATTTGACATCATTGTTCATATACAGTAGTAATATAGTATTTTGATACTGAAAATTTTTATTAAGAATAACAACATAACATATTATGTTGTTTCCAATTGATGTCATATCTCATTTGAATTCATTGAATTCCTGCTGTTTGGAAATATTCTGAAGTTGTAATGATATTAAAACCTAATAAACCTCCAGATTCCCTAAATTCCTATCGTCCTATTAGTCTCCTTCCCTCCTTCTCCAAATTATTTGAAAAAATTCTTCTTCATTGTCTAAATTACATTGAAATAATTAACGCTATTCCAAATCATCAGTTTGGCTTTAGAAAAAATCATTCCACCATACAGCAATGTCATCGTTTGGTTGACTACATTTCCAACGCGTTAGAATCGGAAAATTATTGTCCAGGTGTTTTTCTAGATGTTAGTCAAGCCTTTAATAAAGTATGGCACGAAGGATTGATTTCCAAGCTCAAAATTTTGCTCCCTCCTACCTACTACCTAATACCTATTACTTTCTTACCTTACAGACAGACATTTTACTGTAAAAGTAAGCGACGAATTATCAAGCATAAAACGTATTAGAGCAGGAGTTCCACAGGGCAGCGTACTTGGTCCCTTCCTTTTCATTAGGTATACTGTAGACTTACCCGAAAACGAACACACTTTACTAGCTACATTTGCAGACGACACAGCACTCCTCACATCCCACAAAAACCAATACGATGCGTGTTTGACTCTCTAAAATCATTTAGATGATATTTCTGCATGGGCAAAAAGATGGAGAGTAAAATGAACGAATTAAAAAGCGTATTTATAGTTTTTACTCTTAATCAGTGGCTGTGTCCACAGGTATATTTCAATGATGTTCCCATTCCTACTTCCCAGGAAGTACAATACTTGGGGCTTCACCTGGACAAAAGACTGACATGGAAAACCCACATCACACTAATCAGAAAGCAACTAAACAAACGATATGGACTATTATCAAGATTACTTGACAGACGCTCTAAATTATCCCTAACCAACAGACTTACAATATACAATATGCTCATTAGACCCATTTGGACATACGGGATAGAGTTATGGGGCACTGCAAAGCCCTCAAATATCCAAAGGATCCAATCCTTTCAATCGAAAGTGTTAAGGAGGATAGTAGATGCACCGTTCTACGTGACTAATGACTTAATACACAAGGACCTTAACATCCAAACAGTAATCGATACAGCCACACTATACTACAATAACTTCCATCAAAGACTAACTTTCAACATGAACCCACTAGCAAAAACACTTAAATCCTCCACAAATCCACACAATCCACCCCGACGATTGTTGAGGCGATGGCCTAGGGACTTATTGGTATAACCAACGCCAATGTATCTATCACACATAGGTGTAGATCACAGATTTGCTCATTGCAAAAAAAATTTTTGCAGATAGAAAATTTACATGTGACATAAATAAATAAATAAAAAAAAAAGAAATATATATTTTCTTTTGTTAAATATGACCGCGTTAATTGTAATTTTAAATTAATTGTTAATCATAATCAAATATTGTTTGTGAATTTTTAATCTTATAAATAAATTCATTTAATTTTTTTTTGTTATTTTATGCTTTTTTACCTATAAATGAACAATCTTATAATTAGAGTAAATAAAATAATCATTAAGAGACATTTGGAAAGTGAAATAGAACAAAAGTTTTACGCCGTCCGAAATACGGCTAGCGACTGGTGGTGTTACCGAAGTCTTAGCGCCCAGCGGAAGGTTAATGAATTAAGATATTATGTTATTTATTTTTTTCAAATCATCAAAATAGAAACGAAAAAAACTGAATCTCTACACCTTACTTACTTAAAACCATTTGAAAAAAAAAAACCTCAAAAATACTGCTTTCCCCAGAGTTTTTATTAAAAGTCACTATATAGCAGAGCAGTAATAGTTATACATTGTTATCTAGTCTTAAACATTAGTTCATCCCTTTAATTTTCTAGTTTGAAATAAGATTACTTGTTCAGTTAGTGTCAAAATTAAGTTTGGATGGATAAAAAATGAGAAAAGAATTTTTTTGTTTAAGACACCAAAAAAAAAAAAAAAATAAAACAACAAATTATTCTCAGTATATTTCGTTAAAGTGTAAAAGTGTTAAGTCGTGTTTGATTAATATAACTAAAGAAGTTTCAAACAAATAGTTTAAGAACGGTTAATAGTGGTTTTGACACACTTCTTCTCATGGGTCGAATGGAACTAAAATTGCTGTTCCTCGGCTTGTGTTGTGGAATAATTGTGTTTATTTATTGTGGAACGGATTGTGTTAATAAAGTTTCATTGTGAACATGCGTCTTGTAGTTAAAGAATAAGCGCAGTTCAGTTTTGGCGAGGGTGCCTAGTAAGTTAAGTCGTGAGTGAGGTTTTTTCCTGATAAAACATTTTTCCCCAAATAGCTTCCACCAATTCCTGATTCATAGAAAAAAAAAATAAATAGATTGTTTATACAGGGCCGTTATTATAGAGTCTTTACCTTATAAAAATGAAGTAAAGAAAATGTAGATCAGAGGGTCGTATACTAAAAGACCGTGCGAGGAAACAACAGAGAAAGAAAGCGAAACCGAATTCATCATACGCGAAGACATGTTTGACTAAAAGAGTGGATTCAGATCAATTAATGCAAAAATTGGGCCCGGCATGAAGATTTTTTTAATCTAAATGCATTGATTTCTAATTATAACAGTGCTTTTTGTAAGGCCAAAATCAGGTTAGGCCACCATTGATAACTATATTCGGGACTGCTCGCCGTTTCATGAGACGCCTACAAAATATAAAACAAATTTCTTTATAAAACTTTCACTGCAATGGATAGTGATAATGAAGCAGATGATATTGATGTGTTCCCAACTGTCTCAAAGAACACATTCCTCCCGATTCTTAACAATGCAAGGGAGTCTTGAACCCTCATATCCAAGCGCAAGAGCCAAATCTAAGAAAAATGGAGGGGAAAACCAGACAGGGTCGTGTAAGAAATTCAATCATAAGAGCAAACTTGTACCTGAGATCTGCAGAAGAAAAATTGAAGAGAACTAACGAATGGCCGAAGACCGAATTGCCAAGGCTACTCACTAGGTGACAGTTAATAGGAGGCGGCCACGGACAAGACCAAGAAAGAACTGGAAAAAGGAATAAAAAAAGCCTTTAACAGGAGTGGAATGGATTCGAGGAGTAGAAGACAGCTGGTTGAAGACAGAGAAAAGTTGGTCAGGCCCCGTTTGCAGGTACCTCAATACTCCTATACGGTAAAGGGTAGATTAAGTTAAGTAAATTATATTAAAATATACTTAGATACTAATTTTAAAGTCGGAAATAAAATTATTCAATGTTTGATCAGGGTGTCAGTAATTGGTTCCTTATACTGTCAGTAATTGGTGCATGCATGTCAGTAATAGGAGAAAAAACATCCATCCGAATTTTAAGTAAAAGAATAGATTTACTCATCATTTTTAATTATTTGATGACCGAAATAAAAAAAAGAGATATTGGCCTAACAGAAGAACTTTGAATTTTAAGGATCGGTCAACGAATAAGGGAGAAATTGATGAAAAATCATGAAATTATGTTGTCACGTTGAACATTCCAATGTTAAATATCCCCATAACCGGAGCCTGGGTATATTTAATAAAACTCGTTTAATTTAATTTAATCTCCCACCCTGTGCCCTAGCCTGAGAAACCCCGTATAGCCTGAACGACGATGAAGGGAAGGACCAGAAGAAAAAAAGTCATATTTAATTGATATAATTAAATATGTTCCTAACAAATTGTTTAAGGACGGATAAATAAAATAAACGACGTAGAATAGTCGTTTATTTTATTTATCATTTATTACATATTTTATCATCTGAGTGAATGACTCGTAAACTCTGCTATAACACCATATGGTATATCACAAATATAAAATTGCTCTGACAGTTACGTAGTTATAAATACAGTGGGATCTTCTGGATCGGGTCTGTTTCCTAAGTAGGAAATACTGCTTTTGTTATGGTGTACTTTTCTGAGACCCCTTAGTTCAAGCTATTCAGTTAATGTTTTGATGTTATATAACTAAAAATGAATGCATTGCATAATTGAATTTTAAATTAACCTATTCTTTTTGAGACACCGTTGAAAATGGTCATCCCATGTAATCACTCACTTATCGTAATGTACCTACATATTTTTTATCTAAATTATATTAAAAGATCGTTTATTTTTCTGAACATTTATTTACATTCAATAAACATTAATTTTTTGACCAAACATATTTTTAGCCTATCTACTGAATTTTAATTCATTTTTTTTTTTGTCATTTTAGTAGGCATTTCCAATTTCTGGCTACGTTTATTCCCTATATTTCCTTTTGATTCATAAGGAAAATGACTGCTTCCTTCTATCCAACCCGTTTCTAAAAATGACATTCTTAGAATTATACATTAAATTGATTGTTTAATTTACTTCAACCGAAATAAATTAATTTGAATCCATATTACTTAAGTATTTATTTTATGTTCGCAGTCTTTATCGGCAATTTTCAGAATTAAGATTTTCATAACTTTTTTAATTTCGGTTTTTGAATTGAATTCAGTAGATATTTCAAACTTTGTAATTTTTTGTTTTTTAAGAGCGTTTGATTGAAAAGATTTTTAATTTGCGACTTATTACAGGCGTACGGTGTGTATGCTGCGAATATTTTAAGAATTATTAGGGCAGGTCAGGGTAGCAGTTTTGAATTAAATTCGGACTACAATAAAAATTAAAGCAACCAACTCTAGAAAATTTTTAATGAAGGTGTATAATTTAATGAATGGGAATTACGAGTTATTTTAATGAATTAAGTAATAATTCATCTTTTTTTTTTTTTTTTTTTCACTAAATACTTTTATTTGCACCTGTCAAAAATAATAAGCGACAATCAGCAAATGTGATGAAAATTGCTGTAAGTTGGCATTTTAAGGCATGGGGGAAGATAGTGCCCAGCAGCACATCATCCCGGTCTTGTTTTAGGAGAGGAGGTCTCTCATCCAACTCCTTTTCAGTCGCCTCATAAAAGGCATGTCAGTTGTGGCCATGTCATTAATAAGTCTATTGTTATGTCCGTGTAATTTGATATGGAAGCCAGAATAGAGAGTCCTTATTTGTTCGTCAATAGTTGATAGTTGTAAGTCTGTATGTAGTGTTTTGTTACTAACGTACAAAGGTGCGTTCGTTACTAGTCGTAAAATTTTGGTTTGGAAGGTTTGCAGTTTTTTTAAGTGCGTCTTTTTTGCTGATCCATAAATTTGTGAGGCGTATGTCCAAATGGGTTTCAGTAAGTATGTGTATGTATTGAGCTTCTGTCTGATTTTCAATTTTGATGATTTGGAGAAGTGAGTACAGTATTTTAAGTCGTTTGTTTAAAGTCTGTCTTTTCATCTTGACATGAGGGCCCCAAGTCATCGTTCTGTCAAATATTAGTCCAAGGTACCGTACGTTGTCTGTTTGAGGAATTTGGTGGTCGTCGATAAAAACAGGAGGGCATGTATCTCGTCGGAGTGTGAATGTTATGTGTTGTGATTTGTCATGGTTTAATTTCATTTTCCAAAGTGAGAAATAGTTTTTTAAATGTATTAGGTGGTTTTGTAAGTTTAATGATGCCAGTCTAGGGTCATGGTGTTTTGTTAAAATTGTTGTATCGTCTGCGTACGTTGCAGTTAATGTTTCGGGGTGTGTAGGAACGTCATGTGTATATATAATGTATAGTAAGGGAGCGAGTATTGACCCCTGCGGAACTCCTGCTAAGATTGGTCGGACTGAAGAAATCTCTGAGCCCTGCCGGATAGAGATAAATCGGTCGGAGAGGTAAGATTGGGGTATGAGATAATATGTGTGGGGTAGTACGTTTTTGAGTTTGAAGAGAAGCCCCTGGTGCCAGACTTTATCAAATGCTTGGGCGACATCCAAAAATACACCAGTAGCGTATTTTTTCTCCTCTAGTGCTCCAGCAATGTAGTCGGTAACTCGGTGTAATTGTTGTGTTGTTGAGTGTGAAGTACGAAAACCGAATGGATGGTCAGGAATTATGTTTTGATCAGTCAGTATTTCTATAAGCCTTTTGTAAATTAATTTTTCGAAAAGTTTTGAGCAAATTGGAAGGAGGCTGATAGGTCTGTAAGAGGAAGGATTGTATGCACTTTTGTCTTTTGGTATCCGTATTCATCTTAATTTCACTTATTTTATTTTAAATCATCAAAATTGAAAAAAAAAAAACAAATTTGGAAAAAAATTCCTCAAAAATTCTTCTTTCCTCAGATTTTTTATTAAAAGTCACTATATAGCAGAGTAGTAATAGTAATACATTCTTATTTAGTTATTTATATTAGTTTATCCCTGTGATTTTCTAGTTTAAAGTAAGATTGTTTGTTCAGTTAGTTACAAAATTAAGCTCAGATGGAAAAAAAATGAGAAAAGGATTTTTTTTTTTTTTTTTTTACAATATATTTTAGCAATTAGCCATATAAAATAACTTAGTTTTCCATGGGATTTTATTTTACCTTATTTTCTTAAGTAAGGAAGATAATTTCAACGAACAAATAATATAACTAGAATTTTGCTTCAATATCATCATCATTATTTAATTTGTAAGCCTCGGAAGCGTTCGGTTGAGCAAAAGTGTATGAAAAAAAATATATAGCCAAAATCCCTTGATGACAAAGATCGCAAAGCACACAGAACTCCATTAAAAAGCTTTTTTATATTGTTGTTATCTATTAAAGCTTCCTATTCATCGGAACATTAGTCCCTAGGTACTTGAAATTTAAAAAAAATTAACCTCCACTTTTTATTTTCATCTAAGCATCTTCTTTAGATCCTCAATAAGAAATAAAAACATTACAAAGACAACTTTTGAATGAAACTAATTTTTCTAGTTAATTAGAAATATCATTTCCATATTTTCTAAAATTAGTCTTTAATATTGATGACACATAAGATATTTAACTGATTTCAAATATTGTGTTTTTAGGTAGGTACATTAAAGAAAAAGGAATCATTAATTGTTTAAAATCTATTATCAACCTCTTAATAACATTTGAAATTATATCCGCGAGCCCATAAGCGTTTTTTTTTTTTTTAATTTCTTATTTTCAACTATTGCAACTGGATATAAAATGTTACAGAAAAAAATAAATTCACTTTTACATTGATCTTGAATTTTTTTTCTGACAACTAATATTTTTTTAAAATAATTTATTCTTTTGAAGAGAAAATATTTGGCTCCGCCGGGAGTCGAACCCGGGTCTCCTGCGTTACATGCGAGGATGCTAACCGCTACACCACAGAGCTCGGCTCAAGGCAGAGCAAATCCTTCCTCTTCACTGATACCTACTCCCCCTATCTCACAAGTTTTGTGAGTAGTAGCGGGAGGTGGACAAATTTTGTCATGAAGACCCGGGTTCGACTCCCGGCGGAGCCAAATATTTTCTCTTCAAAAAAATAAATTGTTTAAAATGGTGTTCAGCAACAAACTAAGATTAGATTAATTAAAATAATATTTTTTTCATATTTTAATTTAATAATTTAGCTGCAAAACAGTATGGACTAATAATTATGGACCCCAAGCCCCCCCCCCCCCTATGGTAATCATAGGTTTAAGACACTTTAATGTTAAGAAACTTTAATGTAAATATTAATAGTTTCTTTGCAAAGTAAACATTTTTTTATTTTCCCTAACAGAAAAGGAAAATTAACCTCATCTTTATTCATAAAATTCCCTGAAGCTAAGAAGTCTTAATATACATAGCTGATTATTAATTCTGCCTTGAGGATATTCCTGTGACCTTCAATGTTATCTATTAAATGCATTATTTTGTGAATTTTAAATTTGAGAATAATTACTTAGAAAGAGAGTTGCCTTTGAGAACCGTCTCTTTGATGTGACTAAATGAGTGAAAACAGTTTGCAACGAAGATGTCGGATGCTTTTCGGTTGACCTTTCGTTGTGTTAATTCAAACTTTTAGTACCATGCTCTCTTTTATTCTGAAAACAGAAAAACTATGATATAAAAGTCTTATAACGATTCAAGTGTAAGTTGGGAAGAAATTAGTCTTTAATATTCAAATTTTTTTAACAATGGTAGCAGTTCCGACTAACGCTGCTTTCTTGATTCGTTCAATGGTGTTATTCAATTGTAAGGTATAATTTGGTAAGAAAGTTCACCGTTGTCTCCGGTATCAAACAATGTCCGTTTTCAAGGTAAAGGGATTTTAGTAAAAATACAATATGAAAACAATTTAATTTCAATCGAAGAATTTACCTTCTTTCTCTACACATTTTTCCCAACATAACACCAAATGTTTTATCCCGGAACTGAAAAACTCTTAGCTTTGAAGTTAAACAAAATCTGCAAACGCACTTGTACTTCAGCATTTTTTAAAAAATAATTCCCCTGACAAAGTTGTCTAAATTCCTGAACTGATGATAATCTGTTGGAGACGAGTCTTGAGAATATGGTAAGTTCTGAAACGTGGGGTCTAGCGTTGTCGTGTTGGAGTATAGAACCCTTCCGATTTACCAATCCAGGTTTTTTTTGCAATAATTTTACGTGAATTTCGACAATCTCATTGCAGAAGGTTCTAGAGGTAATGGTCTTACCTCTGGGCGAAAAGGAATAATGTCTGATTCCAGCTATAGACCACCATACTGTAACCATCAATTTTCGTGGGTGTGAATTTGGGTTCGTTAATTTACAATCGCTTCCCCAAACGCATTACAGATGTTTCTAGCAGCCTCTGTTGCCGAATGGCCGAGTTTAAACTCATAAAATAATATTACACGAAAATCGCGTGTTTCCATGTTCATTTTTGGAGGTACTTAACACGTGTGTAATTGATTGCGAAGCTAATGTTTGTAAAAGAAAAGTAGAGGATTAGTAACTGCCTAATTATGATATCTAAACGTTTGGAAGTATACAATAAAGACCCGCAAAATCTATGCATTTCAAAAATTATAAAATCGGACTTTTTATGTGAAACAACCCAATAAATAAAACTTTAATTCAGTATTACATTTTGTTGTACATCAAAACCCTAAATCACTTGTCACTATACATCACGCCTATCACTGGGATATGTTCCTTTCAAATAGATAGATAAATCTATCAACATACTTAATGTTTTCCTCTGACATTCAGGATGATGGGTTAAAACCTGACTGTTGAACGAACGGTCTTCTGTAAGTAAAACAAGGAAAAGGGACTTATTTCCCAGTGGACTCGAGATTATTGCAGCTTTGCCGGATTACTGAATAACAAGAGCTTTTCAGTTTTGATGAAAAATTGTTTTCCTTTTCTCAGGATGAATGATATTCCTTCGGTTTGAAGGCCTGTTGATCCCAATTGGGACCGTAGAATTGGATAGAGTACGTTCACCTCAATTTTAAAAACTGCAACCTCTCTTGTAGGTATTCAACAGGTAGCAAGCTGTTTAAATCTATTATCAGGGCTTGAGTAAATAAGGTTGAAAACTGATAAAACACTAGTCTTGTCTACCAGCACAGTTTACATTTTTGTAGACTACTCTGTTGAATGACTATTCTACTCTGTTGAATGATTTGTTTGTTAGACTTCTTGTTAAATGCTAGATGTTCTTTTGTCTTTTTACATTTAAAAATGATGTAATGTCTTAAATGAATAAATGAATGAATTGCTTCATCTTCAATAATTACATCACTTACAATGATAATTTACAAAAACCTCCGCGATTGACAATTTTTCGTCCCTTTGTGTCCGTTAAATTTAAAATATAATATACAAATTCAATTTAAAAAAAGAGTGAGATAACCATAAACAAAACAAACAAATATTAAAAGTAAATATAAGATGAATAAATGTTAAATAAAATTCTGTCAACCAATAATTAAATTCGGTTTTAAGTAACTTCCTGTAAGTATAAGCCTCTCTAATGAAGCTATTTAACTTAACACAGTCATCACCATTATGGTACCCTATGTAATGATATAATGTCTTATTATTTATTACATAAAGTCCCCCTGGAAATAAGTCCTTTTTTCTTGTTTTTCTTACAGAAGATGGTTCGTACAGTACCAGTCAAAAGTTTAGACACACCCTTAGATTTTTTAAAATAAATAAATAACAACATTTTATTGATTGAACAACATAACAAGTATAATTTTAGTTTTAATTTATTTAAAGCTAGCTGTATATTACGGTGTACGGTTTCAGCCAGGGAATTAAGAGAATAGGGAAAATAATGAGAAAAGCCGTGGGTCAAGAAATGTTTGTTAGGACAGAAATTAATTTTTTTTTACTCTAATGGTTGATTTGGTAAAAATCTAATGTAAAGCGAGATCAAAACGATTTTTATAACAATAAAGAATATCAGCTGATGTTATGCAATTTTAATATGGACAGGTATTTGCACCTGGTATGAGAGAACCACTGAGCGAAAATCGGAGAACTTAGGACAAGCGATGTGGATTTCTATATAGGATATAAAGAACAAACAAACAAACAGAATTTCATCTTTATTTATAAAGATTTTATTCGAAACAATCATATAATTTTTGAATTTTTATCTCTCAAGTTATAATTATTTTTTTAAACTTGTAGATCATGAATTAAATACAAGTGAGTCTAAACTTTTGACTGGTACTGTATATTCATTTGACTGGTTCAGCTCAAAGTTTTTTTTTTTTTTAATTTGCTATGTTTTTTTATGATTAAAAGTAAACTATTTTTGGCATGTTGGCATACTTTGAACTACTCAGATATTCCGTAATAGACAATTGATATTAAAAAATTTCATATTTAAAAAAAAAATACACTTTACCTATAGCTCAACAACATAAGTTCACCTTGGAATCGCACTGGAGGTGACCAATAGAAAGGCTCTATAATAGTTGGCGTACCTTACATTGTTGTATTATAAGGGTTTTTTAATTTTTCTTAATTTGAAAAAAAAAAAGTTTATGTAATCTAAGCTCATAAACTTAAATAATCGAAAATCAACTAAAGAAATCACAAGTCAAAGGAAAGGAATTTTTTTTCTGTAATCACGATTATCTAAAACGAAAGAAATAGAGACATACGCTAGATTACAATGTTTTAGATTTTGTTTGTGAAATTTCGCGGAATTCTCATTAAAATTAGACTAGAAATGTCATTAAAATTGTATTTTATTGTACTCTTGTATTCTATTTTGTCAAATAATGTATTATTTTTAAGATTATGAATATGAGAATAATTCTATTTATTCTCATAGCAGCATTTTGTTACTTACATACAGAGGTGTGCTCCTTACTAGTCGTAAAATTTTGGATTGGAAGGTTTGTAGTTTTGTCTAAGTGTGACTTACAGCTACCAACTTTCGACGAACAAATAAGGCCTCTTTATTCTGCTTCCATATTAAATTACACGGACATAACAATAGACTTATTATGATGCCTGAAAAAGGAGTTGGATGAGAGACCTCCTCTCCTGAAACAAGTCCGGGATGATGTGCTGCTGGGCACTATCTTCCCTAATGCCTAAAATGCCAACATCACAGAGGGTTAATATCACAATTGCTGATTGTAGCTTAGCTGCGACAGGTGCGAATAAAAGTCTGAAGCAAAAAAAAAAGTTTTCGGTGTTTGTAAAATTTAAAAATATTCTTAATTAGAAAATATATATATTTTTTAGATTATTGATTTAAATATTAATATAAAATTTATATTTTAACCAAAGTTTTTACTTGTTTCAACCACTGAGCAATTATATAAAAATGATGCTTATATACAGATACACTACATACTTGGAAATAATTGTATTCTTGTTACGTTTCTGATTATGAGATTAATACTATCTATGACTGTATTTGTAAATAAATCATTTAAAGATGTTTATTTACATTTCAGTATTTTACGATTTAATTATAATTAAATACTTATTATTAGAATGTTTTTTTGTTATTAACTTAAATATTGATAATTGATAAATTTATTTCTGAACAAAGTTTATTTAACCACTAAATAATGTTAATGATTTTATATAGATAATAATATCTATAGTACTATTATTCAAAACATTTAAATTAGCTTTCATTGAATATCTTATTATTTTCATAATGCAATTGATAATTCATTCATGTTTGGACAAAAGGGCTTAGGTCATAAAAAAATGTTTTTGTCTCACCTTCTTAAAATTCACAATTGACTATAATTTATTCGTTATTCATAATTTATTACAGCCTCTGATGAAAGAATATCGTTTTATTTGTTATTCGAGGATAAGGAAATACAATCAAAAAGAATTTATAATGATTTGAAAATCATTAGCTAAATCGTTGTTTAAGCTTCGCATTCGATAAATTAACTAACCCCTTTTGACCAAACACCAGTGAATTATTTTATGAAATATAGTATCGTAGTACTGATTTCAATGTCCACCCAATCTGTCACAATTAATAGAACATGTATGACTTCAAATTTAGTGCAGAAGGAGAAGTAGGCTTGGCTTATTTAAGCTCCGCCCTCAGGTGAACTTCTTACGTTGTCGAGCTATACCCAATAGGAGACCTGCTTCGAGAAATTAATCACTAGCACATAATTGGGGCGGGGGTTGTCGGTGGAGTGAGTTTCCAACAAATATTCGTCGGGGCTCTTTGCTTCTATTTAGCCATTGAGAGTTGCTAACGCCCGAGAGCTGCCCTCAGCGGCTGTTTTATGAATTAGTGGGCTTGTCCTCGCCACAAACGGTTGCCACTCTAATTAAGGGAGTCTCTCAGAGTGAACTTCATTGTGTGTGTGTGTTGTTTGAGTGCGTGCTTGTGTGTGTGCGTGTGTCTACGCCACAGCCTTTGGCCCTTCAAATTTAGTCGTTAAAAACTGCATTTAAATTTTACTGTAAAAAAATTACAATAATATTCGGAATTAAAGATTACTAGATCGGTTTATTTTTTTTTTTTTTTTTTTTTTAAGAAGTAAAAATTCTCCTTTTTATCAACAAATTATTACTCTAAAAGTAATCGCTTTAATTGACATATGATCAGGTAAACATGAATACAGGTTAATGATTTATTGTATTGCTAATATCAAGTTCTTCAGAGCAAAATTTCGTTGATTTGTATTGTGTCCATGAATATATAAATAAAAGAGCCTTACTTAATGGTAGTCTTGGTTGTTCAAACCTTTGAGAATAAACCTTTTGAAGTTCTGCAACTTCTCATATTGCCTCCTACTTTTTTTTGTTTAAAGTTCAATTTAATATCGTGACCTAGATCACAGTTTTTAAATTTAGGCAAGGCACCTTTGTCTTGAAAAAAATGTAATACATTTTCTTCTTCTTTACACAAAAAAATTAATTCAATTAAATTCATCTCTGTATCCATTTGACCCATCCGTATGAAGAGAGTTGTTGAAATCTTTGGGTTGACCTTCATTTTTAAAAATATTTTACCTACAGTATATTATTATTTTTTACGTTTTTTTTCCTATTTATTCAATACTCAAATAAACATATTAACTAAATCGATATTCAGTTTTGACAACGTTTGAACTGCTGTAAATCTTAATTTGAAGTAAAACTAGTTTAAAAATTCTAAGTAATTTTTTTTTTTTTTTTTGTCATTAAAGAAATTTGTCAATTCTGCCCTTTCTTAGAAATTGCCCTTATAGTAAATCAAAACATAAATTACTACGTCTATAAAAAAAATTAGCTTAAAGGATAATATACTCATCTCTATATAAAATGTATTTGATTAATGTATTATAGTTTTCCAAATAGTTGTTCCATTTTACACCAAAAGAAGTAGCTAAACACGAAGTTAAAAGCTAAAAAAATCTGACCTCTTGTCTCATTTCATGTGATTCTCATATTATTTAGAGTTGACAGCATTTTTTTCAGAAATAGTTTGCCCCTCGACCCGATTTCATATTATATGACAATTTCGTTAACAGTTTTTTCTTCAGCAACAATACGGTTTCTACTTTTCTTCTCTAGAAGTTTAACGGAAAACTCTTTCATTTCTGTCGACATTTTCGATGTGAACGTTTTAAAGTATTACACATAACTGAAGAAATGATGTTGAGTAGTAAAACATTAGGGGGAGTTTTTCGGTTTTTAAAAATTCCTTTTTCCTTTTTTTCGCTTTTTAAAAGTACCAACGTTGAAATTTCTTCTAAATGATGCCTATTCATTTCACATATCAATTTATTCCACTAAAAATATAAAAAAATAAAACTTCGTAGAAAAAACTAAAATCCGCTGTTAATCATGGGCTAGGATAAACTAACCCAGAATAATTTATTAGTTGCAGGTATAATAAAATATATTTCAACTTAAATAATAACATAATCTTCTAAATAACAAAAGAATTATTTTTTTCATTTTGCATTAACTCTAGGATTACAAGGGGTTCCAGACTTCATATTTTTTACCAACGGGGAGGGGGGACGCTACGAACCCACAGCTTTATTTGATTGTTAATTAACTCTAAATAATTTTTTACAAATCATTTCATGAGATTATAATATTTACATATTAATATAACTTTTATATATTTTATATGTTATAAAAAAATATATATATAGAGGGAAATGAAACTAATCTTTCTTGATAATTACAAATGTCATCCCCATGTTTTAAAAAATTCATGGTTCATGATATGTAAAAAGATATATAAACATTAATCACTGCCTTTAAAAAAAAAAAAAACTATAATCCCTGATAATCAATAATCAGGCGTGGTAAACAATATTAAATCATATTACTAATTTCTTAAGAACTAAAATAATAGTAAAATGAAATAAAATATAATATTAATATAAATAATAATAATAAGTGAAATATAATAACACAAAAAAATAAAAACAAACAAAAAATAAAATGTAAATTGTTCTGATATTTGCTAGATGAACATAATTTTTTGCGTTTCAGCAAAAAAATTGACTTATGATGTGTCTCCTTTATCACAGATTATAATATTAATCATATGTAATTGATACCTAATTATACATTAAATACTTACCCATAATAACACTTATTTACATATACCATAATAATACTTAGTTACATCCATACTGTTGATAAACTAAATGCATGTAGACTTTCTAATAAATTAATAAATAAAAAAAAAAAACAATAAAATTAATAAATTATAATACCAAACATATCCATCATAGATAATAATACACTTATTGAATCAGTTTTTTTATTTAATAAAAATAAGACTGGAGTTATTATTTATTCAAGATTGAATTTATATAGGGGACGTGAAAGTCATTTTTCTTGATAATTACAAATTTCATCCCCGTGTTTTTTTAAAAATTCATGGTTCAGGATATGTAAGAAGATATTATATGACATGTAAGATACAAGACATTAATTTACATATAAACATTAATCCATTGCCTTTAAAAAAAAAAAAAAAACTATAATCCCTGATAATCAATAATCAGGCGTGGATAAACAAACTCAGAATATAAAAAAAAAGGATCTATTGCATAATCTGGCCAACATTTATTTCTTTATTCAATTCTATTAATGATATTGAAAATATTCTTTTTTTCGATGGTTGATTATTTTAACTAAGTCTTGTACAGATGTATTTATTTAAAGTTAGATTTCAATAGCAGTTCCCAAACAGCCCGGACAGTTTAATTGAGAGCTGGGAACAGCTGGGGTTGTGAGGCGGTGGGGCAATCTAAGTTGTCGGCTGCCCCCGGGGGTGGTTTGAAATTTAAGTAACCGTCGGCAGCTTCCAACGGGATACAGAGAGAGAGAGTTGCCAAGGGCTCCTAGAATACCTAACACATCAGTCCACTTGATATTGGGACCTTCTTATTCTCCCAGGTTCTTCATTAGTATTGCTACGCGAGCAGCTTCACAAAATCCGACATATTTTAAAAATATTCAACAGACCATAGCTGATATTCCACAATCTGGTTAATTATGCTCACTAATTTTAATTCTCATTGGTGAAGACGCTGAAAATGCAGAACTAAAGACAAAAACTTGGATGAAAGCCGGTTAAGAACTTGGGCTGGAAATCAATACGGATAAGACAAAATATGTGTTTAGCAGTAGAAGTGGTGACGACATTGCTAATATTATTGTAGAAGGAATTACGTTTGATTGCGTTGAGAAATGTAGATATTTAGGGGCGTTTGAAAATAGAAAAATCTGGTGCTTGCACCAACACACAACTTTCACTTACCAACTTACTTAGATTAGAAATTAATGCGTTTTGTTAATTGCCACATCTCAAATGAACAGAACAGCTTTAATTATGAACAATGATCTGTCATTAAAGGGGTACTCCGCATGCGTAGGCTCCACGAGTTTTATGAGTTGACTGAATATTTTTCTTTTTTTATACTCTTAATGTTTTCTTTATTTTTATCATATCTCATATTGAGCCATTTCTTATTATTGGGTGTAATAAGAGACAGTCAATTTTTCCATATAAACAAAAACAAGTGTACTTTACAGGAAAACAAAAAAGACCCATTCCCCATTTAAGCCCCCTCAGAACATTTTAATAACAATAAAGCTTACCTGATATTAAAGAACACCTTATTTTCATTAAACATGGCGAGTTTGATCAAAATCATTAAAGCCGTTTTTGAGATAGTTGAAAGAAAGGTATAAATTGGAAAAGAAGTTATGAAATAAAGTGCCTTCTCCGGTTGATCAATTTTAATGAAATGTTGGCTATCACATCTTTGGCATATACATACATCAAATACCCAGTTTGATCAAAATCGTTAAAACCGTTTTTGAATAAATAAAAAAAACACGTGAAAATGATACAAAATTTATTAAGTAAAGTCCCCCCTCCGGTTGATTAATTTTAATGAAATTTTAACAGTCATATCTCGGACATATAGATAGATCAAATACTCAGTTTAATCAAAATCGTTAGAGCCGTTTTTTAGAAAATCGAAAAAAACTTAAAAAGTTAGTAAATAAAGTACCCCCTCCCTTTGAGCAATTTTGATGAAATTTTCGTTGTCCCATCGCGGGTTGTCACATACATACACTAAATACCCAATTTCAGGTTCGCACGGTTTATAGTTTTTGAGCTAGTCTGTTCACACACACACACATACAGACCATTTCGCGGGACTTGGTCATTTGGACTCAGGGGACCCCAAAACGTGTATTTCCGTTGAAAACCGGAAGTAGAAATTTTTCACGATCGCAATACTTCCACTTACTATATATTTCATATATAGGTAAGTGAAAGTAAAAAACGAAATCGATTAGGAAATTAAGGCTAGATTAAAAGCCAAAAATGTTTGCTACTTTTTAGTAGCGAAATTACTTAGCTCGCGCCTTTTGTTCTGGTACTTAGGATTTACAATACTATCATTCTTCCTAAGATCCTTTATGGATGCGAAACGTGGTCGCGAACATTGAGGGTTGAGCTAAGGCTGAGTGTATTTGAAAATAAGGTATTGCAGACGAATCAAACGGAGAATTTAGACGCTTACAATAATGCCGAGTGAATCTATCTGGTAAATATAATAGAGATGATTGCAGCCCAGCGAATTAAATGGGCATTTAAAATTGCGAAACACGGTTGTGACCGAATCCCTAAAATATTAATAAGCACGGGGGCTACAGGGAAACGTCAGAGGGGTAGGCCGAGACGGAACTGAGTGGATTCCGTGAAGGCAGATTAGTCAAAATTGGGTCTGGATGGTGGGTGGTGGATAGAGGTGAGCAGGGAGCGAGTTATGGCGTCGGCATCGAACTTTCTGGTTCTTTAAGCCTCAAAATAATAATAATTATTATTATTATTAATATATTATCTCATGATATCGCACCCATCGTAGGGGAAAAGGTCAACAGGATTTTTGCAATGAGGTATTCGCCTATTTTGTATAAAAATAAAAAGGCAACTCTAGTAGGCTACCCACCATAGGGCGTTTAATCTTGGATATTTTAACCTGTAGAAGAAGAACATTTACAAACGATTTCCAAACAAATTCAAATTTATAATTTAACCTTTAACCTACGACAGGTTCGATAGACGGAACTTGGAAGACAGGTGTCCATTTAATTTTTTCTTGTTTTGGGTAAGTAAAATTTAGTTTAAAAAAAAATATGTCGATTCGAAGGATTAATTTATGTTTATTTTAGAATCTATATTATCTCTTTGACTTTCAAAATCAAGTACAACATTTTTAGTTTGTTTTTTTGAGCTGAAGCATTTTAGAATTTATTCTATATAAAATAAAAAGTTGGTTTAGTTCCAAATTTTATAAACCAAGTACGTCTTAACCAATTGATATGATCTTTGATTTTTTTTTTGATCTCCTAAAAGGGAAGAAAAGATGTAGATATAAGGTAGAGGATGTAGACGTCGAAGATGCAATATAAATTTAACAGTCGAACATATTTTAGAAAATTTTCCATGACTGCAATCAGCAAGGAAAACAAATCACCTTCAGGGATACGCTGAAGCTATCAGACCAGAATATTCAGAAAACTTACTTAAATTTCTTAAGAAAATCAATTTTTATAAATATGTATAAATTTAGCAGGATTTAGTGTAATCACTATGTATTTGTAAATTTAATAGAATTAGGTGCATCTAGCCTTTGTCGTTGTACACGGGAACGAAAATTTAATTAAATAAAAAGATGTAGCGAAAATATACTGGTTTATCTTTATGAGCAAACTAAAAAAATAAATCAAGAATTAAGATTAAATAATCTTCACATCGTGCAGATTCTAGCTTCGTTTCCAATTAAATTTTTAACTACTTTTGACTCAAAAATTAAAAAAAAACAAAAAAACATGATAGTCACATTTTTCTAATCATATAGCCCAATAGTTTTATTTTAGCAAAGAAATATCTTGAGTTATGATATAGTAGGCCATTAGGAAGAAGCCAAATAATTTGCATTGTGTCTCCGAGATAAGGGATGTTTGTTTGATTGTTGGAATGTTAGGAGTTTCATTTAGTCTTGCTGTTTTCCGTCTTTGAATGGAAGTTGCTCTAACAACTGAAGGTTGAACTATCACAATAAATACTGGGCAGTCACAACTGCGCCCCAAGTGGAACCTAGAGCGAAAACACTTGAGAAATAGGGGCTCTAAACAAACATGGCTTTATTTCATAAAGGTAGTGGCACTACAGACTTATTTCTCGTATGATATATTCACCTAATTACGAAAATGATTTTACATTTTATCCAATTTTAATGAAAAAAAAATTATAATAGTGTTCACATTTACTTTATACATTATCTTAATAGAAATTTTTGTTTCTTGTACAGGTTGGTGATTTTTTTAATATTCTGATACAAATTGAGCATTTATTTAAAATTCTGGAAATAATAATTGCTTTAAATGAGGGTTAATGCATTTATCCTTTCAGATTTTCGTTGGATAGTTAAAAGTAACCCTCAATACTTTCAATGGTAGTAGAACAATAAAAGGAACGATAACCGTTTAAGATGTATCTAATTACTTTATATCATCTAACAAGGGAAAGAGCGAACTTCGATTTTTAAATTTTAGAGGAAGAAAAATAACAGTATCCCAATCAATGGCACGTACTTACACCATCTATTATTCGCTGATGACATGGTGATCATTGCACAAGATAAAGATGATGTAAGCTACTACTACATAAGCTAGGAAACTAATGGAACAATACAAACAATGGGGATTGAAAGTGAATGAGAAGAAGACAAAATACATGTGTACAGATGTTGGTGAAGCGAACGACTCTGTTATATCAAATCTAGAAAGAGTGAAAAACTTTAGATACCTTGGATCCATATTAGAAAGTAATAGCTCTACAGACTCGGAAGTGAATTAAAGAATAATCTGTGGCCGAAAAGTCATTGGTTTGCTGAATTCTCTTCTCTGGAGCAGCAAAACCAAGAAATTAAAATATATTGCACTGGTTGAGAGTGTCTTGCTGTATGGCTCCAAGAAATATACTCTTAACAGAGCACGGGAAAAAAGACTTTTGACGGTAGAAATGGATTTTTGGAGGAGGTCGGCCAGAATTTAAAGGATAAACCATCTAAAAAACTGGCAGATAAAAGAAAAATGAACGTTAAAGGAAATATACTTGAAGCAATAGAAGAAAGAAAATTAAAATGGTATGGCCGCGTAAAAAGAATTGGTTTGAATAGAATTCGAAGAATGATACTGGAATGGGAGGCAAAATCAAGAAGAAAAAGGGGAAGACCAGGTATACAGTAGATAAATAAAATAAAGGAAAGTATGGCTGGTCATGGATTGAGGGAAGAGGAAACGAAAGACAGGAAAGTGTGGAAGAAGAGTTTGGTTTAGGGAAACTTCAAACATGAAGAAATCCTTAATAAAAAAAAAAAAATAGTTTTCTCAGTTTTATTTTTTTACTTTAGAACACTAAAAACATTATTTTCTCATAGATTTGATAATGATCTGAAACAAAGTAAATAAATGAGGAATTTGTGGAATGAAATTAACATTATGGTTCTATCTAACAGGCGCGGATTAAATAATAAAAGTGAAAAAAAATAACATCCAATTAAGAATTAAATTATTCAGAATCTTATGGATTATGAATTGTAACAAAATGAGGATATCAATGTTTTTCTCTTCAGGTTTTTTTTTTTTTTTAGTTTAGAGTAACCTTCAATACTTGGATAGATGGTAGTAGGTCAAAAGAATTCCTAAAAAAGACTAAGCAAAATATTACGAAATTTGTACAAATATTGATTACTATACGTTTAAGCTGTATCTGATGATTATTTCAACCTTAAACACGAAGATATTACAAGCAATAAATCTTGTTGTTCACAGCTAAATAAATGAACTTGAATCCTCTAGTCTCTATAGTACTATCGTTCAGACAGTACCTTATATATTTCTTATAACCCGGCGTTGGTCGCGTTGTGAGCATTTTGCTCACACTTGCCGAAAATCTTGTGTATTTCACTTATTTCTTTTTATTTAATTCTGATATTTTTTCTATTTGTCATTTATTCATTAATTCACTTTAGGAAGTTGTTTTTGAAAAAAAAAATTGCCGCGCTAAGCCCCAATAAAACGTTTTGTTCGAAAAAACGGGAGCGTGAGCAAAATGCTCACAGGGCGACCATCCGTGACACAGAACTGAGCCACCGTGTGGGCCGCTCTGAGACCTGCACGGACTTGTCCATCTCCGCTGTAATCAGCCCAAATCTTTTCAGTACACGTTTGTATTTCTTTGATAAAATATTGTAGCTGTTCCGTTTGGTAGTTTAATTCGGAAAATGAGTGGAACAAGACGTCCTGCGAAGATATTACGGCTTTTGGAGGATCGTCCGGAAGAAAAAAATGACTCTAATTATTTTCGTCTCTTCTCTTCGATTTTTTAGTAAAAGCTTAGTTACAAGATTAGTTTTTATATTTTTGAGTAAAATGGGGTATTTCGTTTTTAGATTGTTATTCGTTACTGTTTTCATTATATTCTTCCTATTCCAATGGTACCAACTTTATATTTTTTTCTACTAAAATTTCCTATTTTTCTTTTTCTAATTTTGGTTAATGTATGCTACTGCACTTTTCTTACAATAACTACTTCTTTTTTTAACTAAAAATCGTGTTAATAAAGCATTTATTCTTGTTTACTCTCTTCTATACATTCCCCTCCTATAAATAAATTATAATAAATGCATTAAACTGATGAAAACACTTTAAATAGATTAATAATTTATTGATAAACATAGTCTAAATTAAAAGAAACAAAAATATGACGAAGAATGCTGCTTAAAAATAATAGAATAGCCAAAAACTGAGGTGTGAGCAATTTGCTCACGCGCGACCAACGGTGTCTCACGGAGGGGCGCGACCAGCGCCGGGTTAAGTTATTTTTTTTAATCTTTATATTTTCAAATAGAAACGGTAATCATTTTTGAACAAAAAGCTTTCAATTAAACACTGTCTCAATTCTTTTAGGTGTGAAAGATCAATGCATTTGCTTTAAAATGCATTGAATTCGAATGCATTTATTTCTAATAATTAGAACTCAAATTAGTAACAGCGTTACAAACTGTAACTAACTACAATTGACAGTACATTGACTCAAACCAATTGATCAACCCAGAAATGCCGTTATCATTGAAAAACATGTAATACATGAATACGTAGCAATACATGAATGTAACGGTTCTAGGGAATTCTAGAACATTTGTAAATGTAATTCGAGATAATTATCTGTTTTTGTTTTATGTCACAATACAAATATATCTTGACATTCATGCTCCTCCGCAAGAGAAACAATCTTCCATGTGACACACATATTTCCACATGAAATTTGTCCCGTTTGTGTGTTACACAATATTTTAAAATGGATTCTGTTACAGCGCCCATCATGTTGAGTCTTTCAGCGTTTTATCAACCTGATTCTCGGAACCTAAATTAAACCTTTCAATCAAAAAGTCAAATTTAATTATTTTGAGCGGTACAGTATTTTCCTCATTAGGTGACTATGTGTGGATCATGACAAATGCTTTGAAACATTTAAATATATATTATTAATTCAAACTTAATGAATAAAATATAATTTATTCATAAAAGGGCTTAGTGGATACCTCGAATAGCTTACTTATTCCCTCTTGGTCGATAAAAATTTGCAAAGAGCGAACCTTCGCTAATGTTTTTATAAAAGTAAGGAGAAAGCTTTGATTAGAATTTTCACGGGCTCTTTCCTTAATTTTATCTTTATCTCTTTTCGACTGATGATGAAAAATAATAATTTCCACTCCTCTGCCTCAGTTCTCTCGTTCCCTATTTCGTTTTTCCTTCCATTTTCCTTTTGTCGTAGCGACTATAATCGAGTTATTTCCTGAGGGAGACTCACCTTTTCTTACTCTGTTGTCATTGGAACGAAATTTTATTTGATCGAATTTCGTAATTACTTTAGTAACATCAGAAATTAACGGTGACACAAAATATTATTCTATAATTAATATAAACTCAACTAGAGATAAACGCAGAGACGAAGTTATCTTAACGCGTTTGCGTATTGGCCATACTCGCCTTACCCGTAGCTATTTAATGGCTCGCGATCCTCCACCTGATTGTATCACCTGCGGCAGCCCGCTAATCGTTAAACATATCCTAACGGAATGTAGAGCGTACGACAACGACAGAGCAATTTTAGAAATACCTTACGATCTAAATTCTATTTTAAAGGACAATCTAAAAACAATAGATAACCTTTTTGACTTTCTCAAACGGACAAAACTATACTACAAAATATAGACTAAAATTGGAAAATAATAGGAAATAATATAAATAAAGAAATATGAGGAGTAAAACTTAGCAGATTATAAGGTGATAATGACCCTAGTGGTTGACACCTCAAAAAAAAAAAAAAAAAAAAAAAAAAAAAAAAAAAAAAAAAAAAAAAAAAAGATCCTACTTTGGCACATTCCCACAATGAATGTTTATTAAAATTTCTTCTATTATTCGAGGCGAATTGAGAGAGCAAAGAGTTATATTCACCGACGGATCTAGAAGTGACAATGGTCTCGGAGCTGCAACAGGAGTTGATGATATCAATGTTCATACTAGACTTCCCTATGAAACTAGTTCATAAACTGCAGAAACAACAGCGTTATATTTGGTTCTCAGAGAGGATAATTACAGAGGAATTAAAAACATCCTGCTCTTTACTCACTCTTTAAGATCCTTAGATAAGATATGGAACGCATCTGTATGAAATATAAGAAACAAAGCTAATTTAATAAATTCGTATTCATTTACTGTATTTATTAGTATTATAATAATAAATATAACATTTTATACGTAGAATATCTATACCTGAGAGGTAAAATGTTGTAACTACAAAATTCTCGAGTTTCCAATTATTGTTGTAACTGAATTATTTCTATTATTCTATTTCTAGCGAAAGGTATTCGTATTTATATTCCTGTTGAATAGTGTTTTATTTAACCTATTATTAGTATTACTTTGTTTTTTACCACAAGAAATATGAAAAATTAAAATTCAAAGTGCTATCTTTTAAAAATTTAATAATGTCAGTTACGACAGTTTACCTCCGAGGTACAGATATTATCTATATAAATAAAGATGAAATATATAATATTTTAATTTTAAATATATAATATTCGTTATCTATATAAATAAAGATGAAATTCTGTTTGTTCTTTATAGAAATCCATACAGTTTGTCCTAAATTCTCCAGATTTCTCTCAGTGGTTCTTTGATACCATGTGCGAACACCTGTCCATATTAAAATTGCACAACTTCAGCCAATCTTCAGCTGATATTCTTTATTCTCCAAATTTCGCTCAGTGGTTCTTTCAGACCAGGTGCGAACACCTGTTCATATTAAAATTGCATAACTTCAGCCGATCTTCAGCTGATATTCTTTATTGTTATAAAAATCATAATGATCTCACTTTACAATGTTTTTTTTTTACGAAATCGACCGTTTCATAAGAAAAATGAAATTCCCCGGGATATATAGCTATAATCTATGTATATAAATATGAAATTCTGTTTGTTCTTTATAGAAATCCATACAGTTTGTCCTAAATTCTCCAGATTTCTCTCAGTGGTTCTTTGATACCATGTGCGAACACCTGTCCATATTAAAATTGCACAACTTCAGCCAATCTTCAGCTGATATTCTTTATTCTCCAAATTTCGCTCAGTGGTTCTTTCAGACCAGGTGCGAACACCTGTTCATATTAAAATTGCATAACTTCAGCCGATCTTCAGCTGATATTCTTTATTGTTATAAAAATCATAATGATCTCACTTTACAATGTTTTTTTTTTACGAAATCGACCGTTTCATAAGAAAAATGAAATTCCCCGGGATATATAGCTATAATCTATGTATATAAATATGAAATTCTGTTTGTTCTTTATAGAAATCCATACCGTTTGTCCTAAATTCTCCAAATTTCGCTCAGTGATTCTTTCAGACCAGGTGCGAACACCTGCCCATATTAAAATTGCATAGCTTAAGCCGATCTCTGGGTATATTCTTTATTGTTATAATAATCGTTTTGATCTCGCTTTACATTTGTTTTTACAAAATCGACCGTTTGAGTCGATAAAAGTCCTATTTTATAGATTTAAAAAATGAAATTCTCCGGGTGAAACCGGGATATACAGCTAGTATACAAATAATCTGTATAAATAAAGATGAAATTCTGTTTGTTTGATTCTTCTTTATAGAAATCCATACCGTTTGTCCTAAATTCTCTAAATTTCGCTCAATGGTTCTTTCATACAAGGTGTGAACCCCTGACTATTTTAAAATTGCATAACTTTAGCCGATCTCTGGGTATATTCTTTATTGTTATAAAAATCGTTATGATCTCGCTTTACATTGTTTTTTTACGAAATCGACCGTAAAATGAAATTCCCCGAGTGAAACCGGGAATTTTATTCATTTATAAAATGAATAATAATTAACATATAAAGAATTGATAAGATCAGTCTGTAATGTCACGCCTCCTGCCAAAACTTGTTTTTTCTGACTATAAACGATTAATATATTATTTAATCAATATATTACTTAAATTAGTATGATAATAATAACATTAATAATAAAAGAAACTATACATATTGAATAATAAATATTTTGTGTAATATGCACTCTCGCTTTATCTAAAACAATACACAATTAAGTGTTTGGCTGAAGACTTGCTATTGAGTTGCCTTAGGTATAAATCGAAAGATTTTTATTTTTTTTTGGTACCCTTACCTAGGGTTATGTGTGGCATACGGGGGATTACTCTAGAGGTGTAACCAACCTATTCTTATGGTGGGTAAGTCGAGATTTATTCAGTGGGTCCTCCACAAAATAAAAGTCAACCATCCCAGGGCGGACTCGAACCTCCACCGTTCGGCTCGAGCATGCTAAAGTTATCCCGCCCCCCCAAAAAAAAGATGCCGGCCCAAATCGAAAGAGTTAATAAGTAATTATAATTCAGCGGAACTATCACTATTATCAATACAATAGATACAATCACACAATAATACATATCTCACTGCCCCCCCCCCCACAAGACGAAAAATTTAATACCCTCTTATTAGATATTCTAAAAAATTAACATTCTACTTCTACAAACATCACCTTACTTATAGGTCGCAAAAAAAATAACCAGCTCATAGGCTCTACAGGTCTTAAATTCCTAAGGTGCTATCGAATATCAAAGAATAAGAGATAGATAATAAACGGTATGAGAAAAAAATACTAAATAAATAAGAGGCAATAAATAAGAAGAAAAATTTCTGGCGGTGGCCATTGGGTTCCTGGGTACGTGCTCTGTTGGTAAATGACCTTAGCAAAGCCCGTTGGGTCTATATTCAACCCCTCATTCTCAGGAATTCTCCTTTTATTTAAAACGTTAGGATCCATTATATCCATACCCATTTAGGGAAGTTTTAAAATTAATTGAGGCATATAAATAAAATATACATTTATAAAACGCATAAAAAACTCAGACATTAAACATTAAAAATATTTAATGAGAATCACGTATTCTTAAATACCAAGTAGTTTATATGATCATAGAAATGTCTTTATGCGAAGAAATGGCTTAAATGGCGAAGAAAAATTTTCCACAAATAAAGTACCTTCGGCTTTGTGTAGTTGGAGACATTAAAAATCTCATTATGCCCAGAAATAAGACATGGCTACATATGAAAAAAATCGATAAACATATTTGTACAGTACCAGTCAAAAGTTTAGACTCACCCTAAGTTTTGTGAAATAAATAAATAACAACATTTGTATTGTACATTTTTAATTTGTTTGTTTGTTTTTTTAACGTCTGTTTATACTCCTAAGGCTAAGCGGTCGATTCTAAAATTGGAGTCCTAAATTTTGCCTATCCAGGTATAATTAGGATACGGATCTCTAACGAGTGCCTGACATCGTACAGGCTCGGGACCTCCATTTCACTTCCTATACGGTAGACGGCATAGCCAAGGATTTTTTACTCCCATTAAAAAATCCTAGTGTGTTATATTTTAGACAAAAGGAAACTAGGAACGTATTTTTTATTAACCACAACTACATCAAAACTCAACTCGTAATAATAACAACAATGCATTATCATGTGACATCTAAAACATTTACATTTTATATCAATCGATATTTACTTTCGATTCCAATACCACACACCTCCTCACTTAGCTAATTCTTCTCCCTTTACGCCTGCGTAATTGGTCTGCGTGTTTTTTCATCCGTCGCCTCCTGTCGCCGTCCAAAGACTCCTCCTCTACTAACCAGGTGTTCCGTCCCAGCTTTCTACATACCACCGCTGGGGTCCATCTTCTCCGTCCACCTTTCCACACCTCCATGTAGACCTCTTCTTCTGGTCTTAAGTCCTTTAATTGTTTTGGTTTTAAATCAACATCATTTCTAGTAGGTTCTTCTCTGGGCGTTAGTACGTCCAACTGACACCGTACTTTTCTTCCAAGAAAAAGTTCTCCAGGAGATATACCAGTAGAACAATGAGGGGTTATCCGATATGTGAACAAAAAATTGTTTAATGCCTTGTCGATTTCTGCCCCTCGACTCGAAGTGGCCATCTTCTTCAGAGTTTTTTTTAGTGTCTCCACATATTTTTCCACCTGACCGTTCGAAGACGGATGGTAAGCTGGTGTGGTGATGTGTTTGATACAAAATTTTGAACAAAATTGACTAAATTCCCCCGACGATAATGCTGTACCGTTATCTGTTATGATTGTTTCCGGGATTCCATAACGACAGATTAACCACTTTAAATGATAAATCGTGTTCGCTGCTGACATCGTACTTAGTCTAAATATTTCAGTCCACCGGGAATAAGCATCAACCAGTACCAGGAACGAGTGGCCCATAAATGGTCCGGCAAAGTCTATATGAATGCGTTGCCATGGTTCCTTATCCTTTGGCCATGACTTAAGAAACATCTTTTGAGGTTCCCTAGAAGCATATGTTACGCAACTGGAACATGACATTGCGGACATTTCAATATCTTGATCTATCCCAGGCCACCAGACCTTTTCGCGCGCTAGAGCCTTCATCTTTACGACTCCCATGTGTGTCTCATGAAGATTTTTTAATACAAAATCTCTTAATTTTGATGGAATAACTATACGGATTCCCCATAATATACAACCTTTATAGTTTGTTAACGCCTGTCTCTTCGTATGGAATGGTTTTAACTCCGGACTCGGTGAATGCTCGGGACAACCTTGATCCATGTAAGTTAGAACTGAACTAAGAACACTATCCTCTGCAGTTTCCTTCGCAACTTCCACATAAGTTACAGGGCCCGAGGTCAATATTTCATCGTAAATTAGCCCAACTACAGTCTGATATCCTTCATCAGCTTTATCAAACGAGTTGTCGGTGGTTGTGGGAAGTCTACTTAGACCATCGACCTTCCCAAATGCTTTTGTAGGAACATACTCAATTGAAAGAAAAGTTGGTAAGAAATAACGCCCATCGTTGTATGCGACAACTCGAAGTAATAATAGGTATACCTTTCTGATTTCCGAAAATTGTTAAAAGTGGCCGATGATCGGTTTGTAGCAAAAATTCTTTTCCCCAACAATACAAAAGAAATTTTTTTATAGCGAAAATAATTGCCAACGCCTCCCTTTCAATTTGTGAGTAATTTCTTTCCGCTGAAGTTAACGACTTTGAAGCATAAGCAATGGGCTTGTCTGAGCCTTCCTTGAAGCGGTGGAAAATCGCAGCCTCCAATCCTGTCGATGATGCGTCAGTAGCAATAACTATGGGTAATTTTGGATCATAAGGCACGAGTACAGGAGTAGACACCAAGGCTTCCTTGATCGCCACAAAAGCCTTTCCACAGTCTTCATTCCAGTCCCACTGTACTCCTTTCTTTTTTAAGTTGTTCAACGGACTGCAAAGAGATGAAAACATGGGAATGAATTTCGAATAGAAAGTTACCATTCCTAAAAAAGACTCGTAATTCTTTTATATTTCGAGGTCTAGGCATTTCCAGGATGGGACTAATCTTTTCTTTTCGAGTTTCAATACCATTTTTGGAAACTGTAAGCCCTAGATATTTAACTGAATCTTTCAGGAATGTACATTTCTCTGTGTTTAAACGGAATCCATATGCCTCTATTCTTTTTAGTACCTCTTCCAAGATTTCCAAATGCTCTTCATCGTCCTCCCCAGTAACAATGACATCGTCTAACAAACAACCAACCTTAGGCAACCCAGACAACATCTTAGACATCTCTTGTTGAAAAATGGCTGGAGCTGAAGCAATCCCAAAACAAAGCCTATTATATCGATACAGACCGAAAGGTGTATTGATGACTAGCAATTGTTTAGATTCTTCATCAACCGGAACACTCAAATAGGCATCTGTGAGGTCCAACGTAGTGATTTTCCTGCCTCCGCAAATAGTTGTGAATAATTCCTCCTGGGTGGGTAATGGGAATATCTGTATTTCTAAAGCCTTATTCAATCCCGTTGAGAAATCAGCGCAAATCCGTAACCTACCGTTGGGCTTTCTCAGAACAACGCACGGAGCAGCTCAGACCTATCAACTGGCTCTAAAATCCCACTATTCACGAGTCTATCCAACTCATCATTCACCTGCCCTCTTAACGCCAAGGGTATTGGGCGTGCTTTTCTAAAAACAGGTCTCGCACCTTCCTTACGACACAAGTGCGCAGTAAAAGTGGCACATCTTGATTCGCTGGAATCATTGAACAAATGCGAGAAATTTTTCAATAGCCTTTCGAGCCTAGAACAAGCCACGTTTGACGAGACCTCATCAACCTTGCCAATACCTGTGTCTGACAACATTTCTTTTATAGAAACTTCATCTAACCTAAGCTGGCCAATCCAGTCGCGCCCCAAAATATTATCATTTACCCCATCAGCAACATATACTGGTAATAGTTTTCTTAAGTTCCGAAATTCAACTGTAACCCGCTGATCTCCCAGGAGCTTTACTGGATGACCGGTAAATGATAATAAAGACTTTCCAGACCTTCGCAGCGGAAAACTACCTAATTCTTCCCATGATTCTTTAGTCAAAATCGACACGGAGCTACCTGTATCGAATAAGGTCTCAATACGGTGGCCATTAATTTTTACAGTAATTCTTGTCATCGGACCAGGTATAGTACCACATGTATTTAAAACATTAAAAATATCGAAAACGGACGAAACAACCTCTTTGGACCCTCTTGGTCCTGGTTTCTCACTATTATTGCCCTTAGGATGTCTGTTCTGACACACCTTGCTCGTATGGCCCTTCTGATTGCAGCGAAAACAAACTGCATCTTTAAAATAATCTGCAATGAAGTTTGATATGGGGTCCTCCACAAGCAAAACATGGACCTAGACTAGTTGCATTGATTTCAATGGGTTGTTCACTTCGTGAACTGGAAGCTTCTTTAACCGAATATAACATAGTTGCCAATTCGACAACCTCATTAAAAGACTCATGTTCTTTCTGAAGTAAATTCGTCTTAATATTTTCCTCAACAAGTCCCATAATGAAAGCAGTAATGAGTGCTTGCTGAAAAAAATCTGCTGGGAAATCACAAGCAGATGACATTTCACGGAGCTCATTGGCATATTCCTTTACAGATTTGTACCCTTTTTTTGTAGAAAAGAATTTTACCCTTTCCGAAATTACTATCTTTTTTACTTTGTAATTTTTCACCAAAATGGTATATAGATTTGCGGCAGAATAATCATAAATTGTGCTAGGTTTTACCAAATTTATCAAAACTCCTAAAACAGCTATGTTCAGACTTTCAATAAAATGAAGCCTTTTTGTTTCCTCGTCATCGATCCCCGACAACCTAATACTAGCTTGAAACTGATGGTACCATACCTCAATATCTCCTTTGTCCGGATGAAACTTTTCACATCTGAACATATCTCTGATAGGAGGCCTTTCCGCTCTCTCCAATACCACTTGAGGGTTCACCTCCTCCACCGCTTGCGTTTGTTTTTTCGTCATCGTCGCCAGTGTTATATTTTAGACAAAAGGAAACTAGGAACGTATTTTTTCTTAACCACAAGTACATCAAAACTCAACTCGTAATAATAACAACAATGCATTATCATGTGACATCTAAAACATTTACATTTTATATCAATCGATATTTACTTTCGATTCCAATAAAACATAGTGCAACCAAAGGACCCCTATTTATAATATTATTCTAAACTTAATGATATAATGTGTGAAATGTTACCTCTTGAGTTATTGATGGTGGAAGATATCCAACATATTCTACCTCTTGAGTTAGAATTATTTTATTAAAATTGAAGATTGTGAATTAAATAAAAGTGAGTCTAAACTTTTGACTGGTACTGTATACCGAAAAAAAAATTATTTATATGTAGGGTAAACCATACAGTTATTGGCACTCTGTAGAGTTATTGGCACCCCATAACCCATCCCTGAATCCCAAGCTGTAAGATATTTGGGGCTCCACCTGGACAAGAGACTGACATGGAGAACCCACATCGGACAGAAAAGGAAACAACTTAACAAACGATTTGGAATGTTATCTAGGTTACTCGACAGGCGTTCGAAATTATCAATAACAAACTTACTATTTACAAAGTACTAATACGACCAGTATGGACATACGGGATAGAACTACCATATGGGGTTCTGCAAAACCCTCAAACATCCTAAGAATTCAGTCATTCCAGTCCAAGGTATTGAGGAAAATAGCAGACGCGCCACACTATGTGACAAATGACTTACTGCACAAGGACCTGAATATCCCAATAGTTATCGATACAGCCACACAATACTACAAAAACTTCCACCAAAGACTAACATTTAACATGAACCACTTAGCACAGACACTAACATCAAACCCTTACATTCCACCCCGACGACTTTTGAGGCGGTGGCCGAGAGATATGCTAACTTAGTATATAGTATGTTAGCAATTCATCCAATAGGAATTCAACAAATTTGCTTATTGCTAATTTGCAGATTGCAAATCACACAAAATGACATAATAATATTTGTACATAGTAATATTTTTTATATTACTAAAGGCACTAATACGTTAGGTTTTATAGGTCATTTGCAGCCTTTCTCGGGTGGCCTTAAGTTATTTTTTAAGGAACAAACTTTTCCATACAAGTGTATTTTTTTAATTATACATCTCATATTTTTTTGTCATTTTTATCATTTATTTTTATCACTATTTTATTTTTTGTTTAATGATTTTAAGCAGTTTAATGTTTTTTAAATGATACAGTAGACAACAGCCTAAAGTCATCCGCTTGCCTCATTATGATTATAAATAGGACAGTTTGGAAGTTGGCTACACCTACCTAGCGATAAGCTGAGGCAATTTAAATGGCTACCTAACCCTTCAGAACAGCCGACAGTGCATCAATTTCCCGCAGGACGGGACCTGCTAATGAGTAAGTGTGTAATCCATTTCCCTCCCTCTTCCTCTTCCTAAACCTGACAGCCATATAAGTGGATAAATAATGGCTCACCTGATCGATATTAATAACATCGACCTAGGCTTGCTTTTTCGCTCTATCGATGTTTCATTTCTCTTAAGTAACGCACTTCCTCCTTTTGAATCACTACATCCATTAGCTCATTAATAGAAAATGATTCGAACAATGTATTTCCGTACACGGGTAAGTTTCTACACATAATGGCTTTGTTGAAGAGTGGAAACTGTCCATCATGTCAACGTCCTAAGGATCCGAGACACAATTGCGTTTCAGCGTATTAGATTTCAGATACAAAGGCCTGCCATCATAGGATTAGCAATTACAACAACAGTATCAACTTCCTTAGGGGTGGCGGGATGGACGAGTGGGCAAACGCGTTAGTAAATACGCGTTGCCCATGGCAACATCTGATTGGAAATACGAAGACAGCAAGTTCAAAACCCGGAGCTAGGGGAAAATTTAATTATACTCGGCATCAATCTCCCACCTTCTCCCCTAGCCCGGGAAACCACTTATAGCCTAGAAGGCGAGGTTAACAATTTCCATTCGCTAAAATGTTATTCAGTGTATTTAACGATTGTTAAATCGCATTGAGTATAAAGTAATACTATGGTATTTTGTTTCATGTAATTATTAATTTTTTTTCTCAAACTTTCTTTAATATAGGAAATAAATTGACCTCATTCCATAAAGATCAAATATGAATTTTATACATTTCGATATAAATACGTATTTATCATAAGGTTCTCCAATCTAATCCAATCAGGATTTAGCTGAATCCTGAAAGATTTATTAAGAATACGACAGGTGAAGAAGAAGTGAAGTCAGGATAAAGAATAATACTGTAAAGAGTGGACTGAGGCATATTGAGCCTGAGAGGAATAAAACTCAAACTACCAGCTGACGGTTATCGCATCCGATCCAAGAGACGGGAAAACGTTGAGCGAAGTCCGTGTTGAATGACTTGTCGATTCACTTCGACAAATTTTATTTTATTCTGAATCTCAACTGGGATTCTGATAGAGAGAAAACTCAAGTTTTTACTACCTGCTGTAAAACTGTTCCATTTGATAAAATCTTACGGAATTAACTGTTAAATTCTTTATGTTCCTGTTCAATAGAACTGTTTGTCCTTCCGTGAAAAACACATATTTTTCTCCTACTGAAACAAATAGGTGAATGCCACTCTTTTTTATATTGTTTTCCACGTTCTACAAAATCCCTGCAATGCGTGCATATAAATATGTTTATGTGTTCTTCCTAGTTGATCCAACCCTCCAGTTATTTATGACTTTATTTACTACTATTAAATCATAATATAACGTACCGCAGTTTAAAAATATATATATAAAATAATATTGTAGTTAGTGTTTGGCATGGCAACTTACAATACCTAAGGTCTCGGGTTCGCGTCCCGAGGTGGCCCTAGGATTTTTTCAAGGGAGTAAAAAATCCTCAGCTCGTTAAAGATCCCTATACTCTCACTGTAGCATCGTTAGATTAGCCTTAGTAGGACAAAGCGACGTTAAACAAACAATAATATTCTAACAGGATATCAAGAAGGGGACCAAATTAGTCTGAACAATACATTTTTTTATTTATAAGACGTTTCGGCTCTTTTGAGCCATCTTCAGTTCTAAAACATTTAACAATACAATTAATCAATCAAAAACATTTTTGAATACAATGATTTAAGATCTGTATTTAATATATATGGGACATTCTTTTACAAAAGGAACAGATTTGGACAAAAATTGACCGACACATTTTAGATTTAACTGAAACTTTTTTTACGGGTTCTATATCGAAAAAAAAGAGATACGTGTAAGAGGATTTTTTTTTATTTTCGATATTTTTAAAAATAAACAAGATCGAAAATTCGTGAATTTGATGATTTATCGGTAATAGCCTATTTTTCGAAAATTCATAACTACGGTTCTGGCGCCACACATAAATCAACTTTTTAATATTTTTATCGTATTCTGCGTCAAATTTTCTATCGAAAACGCTTTTAAAAACGATGGAGAAGTTATTTTTACTGTAAGAAAAAAATTAATTAATTTAGCATATGAATACAAATTAGAAGAAATACAATTGTCCAAACGTTTCCAAAAAGCTTTAACAATAAAAGGAACTTTAAAATATCATTGTATTAATCCGTTTTCTTTACAGCAATTGGAAGCAAAACGGTTTACGAAAAAAAGGATATTGTAAACATTTTTAAACAGAAAATGTAAACATTGACTTATTTTTAAATATTGTATGTATTATTATATTCCAAATATTGTTCTTATTAACAGTTAATAAGAACTGAAAAAGATTTCGATAATGCATTAGTTACTAATGCATTATCGAAATCTTAATAAAAAAATTTCATTTTCAACAATATTTTTAATTTATTTTTATTTATGTATTTTTTCTATTTTTTCCCATCTTCTTGGCTAATAAAATATGTTTTTTAATTAAAAAAATGAAACAATTATTTGTATTTTAGAGATAAACGGTGTAAAACAAGGTATGAGCTGTAAAATGTGACCCACGTGTCGATGTGACGTACCGCGCTAAATTAATTAATTTTTTTCTTACAGTAAAAATAACTTCTCCATCGTTTTTAAAAGCGTTTTGATAGAAAATTTTACGCACAATACGATAAAAATAGTAAAAAGTTGATTCATGGGTGGCGCCGCCGTTAAAAACCTATTTAAACATTGAAATTGTTAATAACAATTTGAATTTTTTGACAATTTGTTTTGAAAGTATTTTTTACCTAAAGCTTGTCTTTTTACCTTTAAAATAAAAAAAATTAGATTTTTTAGCTTAAATAGAACCGGAGTTATGAATTTTTGAAAAATAGGCTATTATCGATAAATCATCAAATTCACGAATTTTCGATCTTGTTTATTTTTAAAAATATCGAAAATAAAAAAAAATCCTCTTACACGTATCTCTTTTTTTTCGATATAGAACCCGTAAAAGAAGTTTCAGTTAAATCTAAAATGTATCGGTCAGAAAGGTGTTCGGTTTGTAAAAGAACGTCCCATATACAGACCAGCAAAACAGGCAGACAAATCATTTGAAATCACACAGGGCAGATACAACTCTCAACCAATGTTTCCCCAAGACACCCAAAACACTCAGGGTGAGCAAAGTCCAATTCATATCATAGGCAATATTTAAAGGATAGACTTTATCAGCATAAAAATGATTGCAAAAAAAGTGAAGAGAACAAGAAAAAGTCAGCACTAGTTCAGCACCACCATATAAGCAAGCATGAATTTTACTTTGAGGGGGCCCAAATTTTACATAAAGAAATTAATAACAAAAAGAGGAAGTTATTAGAAGCAATGTATATTGCAGAAAGTATTGACAAGTCTTCAACTTTAAAACAGACACTAAAGGTCTCAATATACAATATGGGGAAATATTAAGAAAAATTAATACTTAAGTTTATATGGTTGCATGGGTCATTAATTTTAATTAGAAGTATACAGCTGCTGTACATAATATAGTTTTGGGTCTTCTAAATAATAGACCTTTGCTGGAGGGTGTACTATAATGAATTGGACTTTGCTCACCCTGAGTGTTTTGGGTGTCTTGGGGAAACATTGGTTGAGAGTTTTATCTGCCCTGTGTGATTTCAAATGATTTGTCTGCCTGTTTTGCTGGTCTGTATATATATTAAATACAGATCTTAAATGATTCTATTCAAAAATGTTTTTGATTGATTAATTGTATTGTTAAATGTTTTAGAACTGAAGATGGCTCAAAAGAGCCGAAACGTCTTATAAATAAAAAAATGTATTGTTGAGACTAATTTGGCCCCCTTCTTGATATCCTGTTGAACAATATAGTTGACCGAATGTCTTATAAGTGAATAATATTCTAGTTACCAGACGCATATTTTTTTATCCAAAGTTTATAAATTAAAGCGTCGATCAGACAATCATCTTACTGTTCAATTATCGGAACAGAATTTTCTTTAAATTTCATTTAAATTAAAATTATTATCTAATCATTCATTTTTATCGTCGTTGATTAAGTAGATATCGTCTTCACCATGCTAAAGTAACGAATGTGCAACCAAAAACCTATGCATGTTCGTTACTTTAGCATGGTGACGACGGTATTATTATTTTAGGTATATAATATTATAAGAAAAACAAATTGTTTTTTTAAATGAATGGAAGGACCCCACCCCTGATCTGTTGCAGAAAGTGCTTGGTTAATTGTATCTGCTTTGTCAGTCGGTGATAGAGTGTGTTTCAATCAACGTAGTCGTTCAATACGTATTGGTTTATTAGGAACTCCATTTCTAATTACCTTATCCTGTTCCTCGAACCCAGAGGAATAATGAGGTAAACAGAAATTTCAGCTGACATCTGTTTGCAGGCTGTGTGTAAATTGTTTTAAATCCTACTTCCCCTTTTAGGATTATATATTGAATTCCTTATACCCGCATTAGCGAATTTGGATTATCTATTAGTTGGGATACTTGAAGCTTAAATGAATGCAATATTAGTTTTCTTTAAGCACTTGCCAGTTAGACGAAATTCTATTTATCTACAATATAGTACAACTACATAGTAACTTGATTTTTTTTTTTTTTTTTTTTTTTTTTTTGTACTTATCTGAAACATCATGTAAATAAAAATATTTTTCTAATTTCTTTTGCAAACTTTAACAAAACACTTTTTCTAGGAATTTTTTTTTAATTTTTAAATATTATATCTTTAAAATAGTACACCTAGGAGGGCATTGGGAAGTTTCGAGTATCGAGATTAGATTTTATCGATAGTATATATCGATATGGGACATGATGTAGAGGGCGGTGATCCTCCCCGGGTCGTTAATCAGAGCACACTTAGCCGGGTCGTTTGTCATCCGAGCTCGGGGCGGTTCCATTCCTGTCGGCCCTAATGCTCTGAAGAATAGCCACGCCGGCCAATTGATAGTCCCTGTCAATAATAACTCTGTCAAGAATACCATATATTAATTATTGTATTATTGTATATTTTAGTCAAAGATTTTTTATTATTTTTTTTTTCATTCATTCATTTTTTCATTTTATTTCAATTGAAGTACAAAACCGAATAGCTTGAGTTTAACTAACAGTTAAACTCAAACTTTCAAATTCGTAATAAAAGTAAAAAAGACCAATCAAACAATTATCGACTATTTGAAAACATTAGAAAAAATAAGTATAGGACATGATTAGATTCTAAAAAAATCTGGTGCGTGCGCGCAACACACAACTTTCACTTACCAACTTACTTAGATTAGAAATTAATGCGTTTTGTTAATTGCCTTCTTAAATGAACAGATTAAGTAACTTCTCAAATGAACAGAACGGCTATAATTATGAACAATGGTCTGTCATTAATGAGTACTCCGCATGCGTGGGCTCAACGAGTTTTATGAGTTGACTAAATATTTTTCTTTGTTTCTCCTCTTTATGTTTTCTTTATTTTTATCATATCTCATATTTTGCCATTTCTTATTTTTAGGCGTAACTTGAGACAGTTAATTTCTCCATATAAACAAAAACAAAGGTACTTCATAGCAAACAATAAAACAAACAAAAAAGCCCCAACCCCCCCCCCAAAAAAAGCCCCCTCAGAACATTTTAATAATGATAAAGCTTACCTGATATTAATAAACACCTAATTTTCATTAAACATGACGAATTTGATAAAAATCGTTAAAGCCGTTTTTGAGATCATCGAAAAAAATCTGGTGCGTGCTCGCAACACACAAAGTTCACTTACCAACTTACTTAGATTAGAAATTAATGCGTTTTGTTAATTGCCACTTCTCAAAAGAACAGAACGGCTTTAATTATGAACAATGGCCTGTTATTAAAGGCGAGTGCCGTATGCGTGGGCTTAACGAGTTTTATGAGTTGACTGAATATTTTTCTTTTTTTCTCCTCTTTATGTTTTATTTATTTTTATCTTATCTCATATTTAGCCATTACTTATTTTTAGGCGTAACGAGAGACAGTTAATTTCTCCATGTAAACAAAAACAAAGGTACTTTATAAGAAACAAACAAACAAAAAAGCCCCCCCCCCCAAAAAAAAAAGCCCCCTCAGAACATTTTAATAATGATAAAGCTGACCTGATATTAAAGAAAACCAAATTTTCATTAAACATGACGAATTTGATTAAAATCGTTAAAGCCGTTTTTGAGATAATCGAAAAAAAGTTAAAAATTGGAAAAAAAGTCATGAAATCAAGTGCCCCCTCAGTTGGACCAATTTTGATGAAATGTTGGCTTTTACATATTTGGTATATACATACATCAAATACCCAGTTTCTTCAAAATCGTTAAAGCCGTTTTTGAGTAAATAAAAAATATGTACACGTGAAATTGGTACAAAATTTATTAAGTAAAGTCCCCCCTGCGGTTGATCAATTTTGATGTAATGTTGGCTATCGCATCTTTGGCACATACATACATCATATACCCAGTTTGATCAAAATCGTAAAAGCAATTTTTGAGTAAATAACAAAAACACGTGAAAATGATACAAAATTTATTAAGTAAAGTGCCCCCTCCGGTTAATCAATTTTGATGAAATTTTTACAGTCATATCTCGGGCATATAATTAGATTAAATACTCAGTTTAATCAAAATCGTTAGAGCCGTTTTTGAGAAAATCGAAAAAAACGTAAAAAGTTATTAACTAAAGTACCCCCTCCCTTTGAGCAATTTTGATGAAATTTTTGCTGTCACATCGCGGGCATATACCTACACTAAATACCCAATTTCAGGTTCGCACGGTTTATAGTTTTTGAGCTAGTCTGTTCACACACACACACACACACACACACACACACACACACAGAGACCATTTCGCGGGACTTGGTTATTTCGACTCAGGGGGTCCCAAAACGTGTATTTCCGTTGAAAACCGGAAGTCGAAATTTTTCACGATCGCAATACTTCCACTTACTATATATTTCATATATAGGTAAGTGAAAGTAAAAATAAGTATAGGACATGATTAGATTCTAAAAAAAATATTAGTACAATTTTACATTATACAAAAAAAAAATGTTGTTTTTTTACCATCTAATTACTCCCCCCTCCCAACAACTATTTTTAAAAGGCCATCCCTGGATGAGATAACTATATTCATTGACCAATGCAATACTGCTTTGAGCTTCTTGCAAACTGTTCTTACAGTATACATTAAATCTGGTTTGCGAATAGTTGGTCTCATTTAGCCAATTTTTTTTTGTTCTTTTTTTTTACGTAACAGTAAAGTTTAATAAATAAAGTTTAATAATAAAAGTTCCCGAAAGTTACGGGAAAGCATTGTATAAGTATAAATATCTAAATTCATGATATTAGGATTGATAAAATTATCGTAAACTTATGAAATTTTCGATCATTTCTGTTTGTTTCTTCACTTTTATTTCATTTTTCTAATAAACGTGAACACTTCTTCTTTTTTTCTTCGGATTTTTACAATTAATTATTGTATTCCGATCCCCAGAACCTTCTCTCGCCATTCTTTCCTATTATTCCAATCACCATCCCGCAGGCCTCTCGCAGCCATTGTTTCATGCGCATCCTCGATCCACATCTTCCTTGGTCGACTTCTCTTCCTTCTATATTCCGGGTTATACTGGAAGACTTTTTTTGGCCATCTGTTTTCTTCCATTCTCATTAAGTGGCCGAACCATTGAAGACTCCTTGTTTCAATATCATATAAGATATTAGTTTCTTGTCTTACATTATTTCTAATGGCACTATTTGGGATGTGCTGAAGTCTTGAAATGCCGCAACTTCTTCTTAGGAAATCCATTTCCAGAGCCAATAGTTTCTTGGCATCTCGTTGTTTAATAGTCCATGTTTCGGACCCATATAGGACTGTTCCTAATAGAAAGGATTGATAAATCCTTTTTTTTTGTTTGGAGGGAAACATTTCTATTCCATAGGACTGAGTTTAGGATGCTAATAATCTTTCTTCCTCGGGATATTTTCATAGAAATGTCTTTCTCGAGGGTTCCTTTTTCATTAATCAATACTCCTAAATATTTAAATTCTGTGCTGCGCGGCAGATACCAATTTCCATTCCAAGTCAAACCTATGCTCGATGAGTTGAATGTCATATACTCTGTCTTATTAAGGTTTATCACCATGCCCCATTTAGAGTACTCTTCCAAAAATTTCCTCAACATGTATTGCAAGTCATATTCCTCTGATGCTATGACTAACTGGTCATCCGCAAATTGCAAAGTGAACAGATAATCATCACCAATTTTGACATCCATGTATCTTCATTTCTGTTTCCATTTCTTTAGGGCTTGTTCAATATACAAGTTGAAGAGAGTAGGCGATAAGCAGCAACCTTGATTTAAGGCTTTGTTGATAGGAAATGCCGAAGACACACGATTCCCAACCTTCACTCTCGCATTTGCTCCTTTATAGAGGCCCTGGATCGCTCTTATCAGACCCTCACTAATTCCTGCCAGTGCCAATGCTTCCCAGAGCTTACTTAATGGTACTGTGTCATAGGCTTTCTGTAGGTCGATAAAGGCTAAATGTACCTCTTGGTTATAAGCTGTCTGCTTTTCCAACAATTGGGCCACCACATAATCTATACATGAACGACCCGACCTAAAACCTGCCTGTTCCTCGGGAATGTTCTCCTTTAGTTCATCCTCTAGTCTATTTTTTAGAACACGGCCGTATAGGCGGCTTAGGCTATTTGTCACTGTTATGCCACGATAATTTGATGGGTCTTTTTTACTTCCTTTCTTATGTATAGGGGTAATGTGCCCTACCAGCCATTCTTCTGGCACTTCTTGGTTCATACTTAAGGTAAAAAGGTTTGCTAACATCTTCTTTAACTCATTAGGTCCTGTTTTAATCAATTCTATCGGTACGTTTCCTGGTCCTGGTGATTTGTTATTTTTCATTTCTTTTAACGCCCTTTCTATTTCTTCAACAGACACAGGACCAACTTCAGCATTGCTTTGAAATTTTATTTCTTGTTGAACTTTATATTCTGGTCTATCCTCCTCCAATAGGTTGGAGAAATATTCTGCCCATTTTTCCAAAGGAATTAACCTTGTAAAGTTTTTTCCTGTTACTGGCTTCTTAATATTTCTTAGGCACTTCCACGCTTCCTTCATTTTCTGTCCATGTAACACCCTATCAATATATTGGCAATGTTGGTCCCAAAATTTATTTATTCTTTTTCGTTTCAAGCTTTCAACCATTCTATTCACCTCTTTTTACTGTTGCAAAATGTTTGCACTTTGTGTACTGAACCAATTTTCGTATAAGGATTTCTTTTGTTTCACTACTTCTGCAATTTCGTTGTTCCACCAATATTTGTGATGAATCTTTTCCTTTTCCTTTATACCAAGTGCTTCATATGCGGCTTTTTGGCATGCTGTTTTTATTTTCTCATAATCATTCAATGATTCTTTCTTATTTTCATTTAATAATACTTTTACTCTGTTCCTGAAAAGGAATTGAGTTGAATCTTGTTGTAGGCTTTCCATATGATTCGTGGTTATTTCTGTAGAGTCATGATGTGATCTTACATATTTTTTCTTTTGGCAACCATACTTAAAGAAGATCTTCCCTCTCAGTAAGTAATGATCTGAACCGCTTTCTGCACCTCTCATCACTCTAACATCGTTTGGTAGGACCCGAGAATTCCTCCTCTTAATGATGTGGTCTATAATAGATTTAAGCTTCTTATTTGGTTGTTCCCAGGTATATTTATGTAGCTCCTTATGTCGGAAGAAACCATTCAAAATGATCATGTCTAATTCCTCACACAGATCAATCAATCGAGTGCCGTTATCGTTTTGAGCGTCTTCTCCAAACCTTCCAATATGGCAACTGTTTATTTGTTTCCCAACTCTGCCGTTCAAGTCCCCCATGCAAAAAACAATTTTTCTAGAAGGGATATTTTCCAATATTGTATGTAGTTTTCCAAAGAAGCTGTCTTTTTCTTCATGGCTTGCGCAATCTGTGGGGGCGTATACTCCTATAATTACTACGTCATTTCCAAATAATTTGATCTCTAATTTAATTATTCTTTCGTTAATGCATTCATAGTTTTCGACAAAGATTTAATATTTCTTCTGTATAACAATGGAAACACCTGCACGTGCTCGTTCACTTTTCTCCACTCCACTGTGGTACACTATGTATTTTCCAAATGTTTCTACTCCTTGTCCTTTCTTTTTTGTTTCCGTCAGGACTCCTATATCCACCCCGCACTCGATCAATCCTTCTTCCACCGAATCCCTCTTTTTACTCAATCCCTGAACATTCCATGTAGCAAATTGTATAGTCCGTTTCCAACGCCCTAGTCTTTTCCGATTTAATCCGTCCGGCTTATTATTTCTGGGTTTGAAAGCGGTTAGGTTGTTTTACAGGACACGGGCTGCTAACCCGATTCCTAACCTCCTTCCAGTTGGGTCCGGTTTTTGATCAAGGTTGCCTCCTCTAGACAGGTCGCCTTCAACATGGCTAGGAACCCTGTCTGTCCCACAGCCTCTGTCTGCGTTACCCAGGGAGCACCACGTGGAGGTAGAGGTCGGATTTTGCCCCCTGTGAACACTTCTATAAACAAAAATAGCACTAATAGATTATTATTCTAAGGCTTTCGGATATACTACATTTTTATTTTTACCCTCTGGGGCATATATAATTAGGTCTTTAGGTGAACCTACTCAAGAGCATGCTACGAAAAGAGAAAAACATGGGGAATCCAAATTGATACCCTCAGTGATCGCTCTTGAGCTTAGTATATAGTCATCGCATATGCGACCCGATCTGGTAATTGTACTCTTTTGAAATCAAAGGGCATATTGCTGATTATACTTGATGTTCGTCAGGAGTTTCAGTTGCTCGTATTTGACGTTGTTTTTTAGCTTTTGAGCTCAATACTCCTCTTGAAGCTCGCTTCTTGGGAGGCATTTTTAAAAAATAAACGTATTAATAACTAAGTAATTTGTTGGGTCGCATTTTTCAGCATTTAATCATGGACCCCGGTCCGGTCTGGAGAAACGTCCTTACTGGGCTTTGTTGGCCTCTTCAAAATCTGTAAGATAAGACTTTTTTCAACTCAAAGGGTCGATTTCTTAAAAAAAATGAAACTAACAATGTAAAACGAGATCATAACGATTTTTATAACAATAAAGAATATACCGAAAGATTGGCTGGAGTTATTCAATTTTAATATAGACAGGTGTTAGAACCTGGTATGAAAGAATCACAGAGCGAAATTTGGAGAATTTAGGACAAACGGTATGGATTTCTATAAAGTACAACATATAAACAAACAAACAGAATTTCATCTTTATTTATATAGATAGCCTCTTAAATTATGTCCGTTCAATAATTTAGACGTTTTATTCGAATGTAAGGCATTTTTTTTTCATTATTTCTCCTATGATTCACTATGTTAACAATATAAAGTATGTTCCAAATGAACCTATCTTAGCTGAATCATGCAATACAGTGACCTACAACTACTGTCTTGATTTTAATATGAGAGTCCAGTCGGTTTTGTTTATTTTTATTTTCAACTCTTTGCTGTAATGACTTTATTTAAAAGTAAAAGGAAAATCTTATTATTTAAAAGTAATCAGGTGTCATTTAAGAGTAACAACTGAAACTAAAAATATAACTTGTGAATGAACCGAAGCTAGCACTACCTGGCTTACCGTTCTCGAACTAAATCTTTTTTTTCATTATCCCGTCCGTCATGCATAAATAGGCTAACTAGATATTGCGAGAGGCAAAAAATTCCAGCCCTTGTCTCTTCAATATTACATCCTTAACATAGAATCGGAACGTTTCTTCTTGGTTAGGGGGTACAGGGCTACAAAACGATTAAACTTTATTGATCGTATCTGGAGTTGTTTTTAAGTTTTATCGGCACACACATTGTACACTTTGGTTTATAATATGCATTGATTAACCAAACTCTGATAATTTGCTTTTGTTGCAGAACTGCCAAAGAAAGGTCCAACGATCGACACTGAGAAGGACAGGTACGACATGGGCGATGTCCTGCGAGCCAACTGCACCTCGGCCCCATCTCGACCACCCTCCAGTCTCAGCTTCTTCCTCAACGAGAACCCCGTGAGTGTATAGAATTTGTATAATACGTGTATATAAATTGTATTAACACAATACGACAAGTATATATGAAGTAAGAATGCGGAGCAAAGCATCAGCTTGTGAAGGAACTACCCTTTGTTAGCACTAATCTCATATATATATATAAGAGGCTTTTTCCTGACTGACAGAATCAACGCAAAGCAAAAACTGCTAATGATAAAAACTTGAAGTTCGGAATTTAGATTTTAAACGCGATATAGGTAACCACTAAGAAAGGAATTTCAAAAATGTAGCCCCTAAGGGGTTTAAATAGCGAAATTGTCGTTTAATTCTAACGGACACCTATTTTTGCACTTCGAGAACAAATATATAATTTGGACTCATTTTAAAGATCTTTATACGACGAGTTTAGCTAGAAAGCCCCTTGGGGGCGTCGAAAACGATGTTTTAAAGCCGAAAAATGAAGCGTTTACGACGAGTAAGCAATTTTTTGTTTCAGCAGTTTTAGTGAACTCTCTCCATTGGGCGTCTCCCTCTCTTCTACCCGGCAGCTTCCCCCTCCAACATTCCACCTACTGGAAGCTCCGATCCCTCTCCCCCTTCGCTCACTTCGTTTTTTTTTAATTGATTTTCTTAAGATATTATATTAAATCAATACCAAGATAATGATCACAGAATTGATTTTAAAGGCTCGCGGGAAAAGCCGCGACGAGGAATGCTAGTCATCCTATAATCACAATTGGAAGTTACATATGGTTCTGAAATTTAAATTTAACAATTTAAAACCTAATTGATTTGGAAATATTCTTATTATAATATACCCTAATTGCATAATTATTCCTTAAGTTCCGACCACAAAATTCACTGTAAGCCAAGGTAGTCCGAAATTGTTCTTTCCACTAAGGTCAATTGAATCGGTCTTTTGAGAAACCACACAATTTTAAAATTATTGGAAAAGTGAAAAAAAGGTTCCTACTTTTTATAGATTTCCTTAACTTATTTTACCCGACACATGTTCCTACTCAGAAGACATTTTCCATGATATTTAAGATCTATGGCCATTCTATAGATCTGAAAAATAATTAATTTTTTTTGGACATAGGGTTTCTCCTAATTATAGAAAAGAAACAATCTTTATCAACCATCTGTTTTGTAAATTATTGTACGACACTCTTAAAGTTTACCTATATTGTCTAATAAATGAAAAATAACTCAAAGTATAAATTTTAACTGAGATTATGCGGTTGAAATGGGCAAGATTCAAATAGACGGTTCTTTATTCAAATCTTCTGCAGGTTCTTTGGCAACAAAAGGCCAACAAATTTTATGCCAAGACTTTACTGCTTTGGTTAACAGAAGATATTTTCCAATGCCCTGGATTTGTCAAGCTTCTCCTGACAACGAATATTTGAATGCTCTATAATAGCCGATAGATCAGCTGGACTTGTCTAGTATCACTTGAATTAGAATCCAGGCATTCAATGAGCTCAAAAATAAAATTAAACAAAAACGGACAAATTATTTTAGACATGTAGGGACTGACTATATAATGAATGCATTATTTCATTTTAAGGATTTAAAAAACCAACAATGGAGAATCATAATAAATCCCAACAAATCCCATCAAATCACATTTACCCTTCGTCGTAAACCTACTACCTCCTGTCCTACAGTATTCTTTAATAACACTCCACTAATACCTGTCGAACAGATCCGTTACTTAGGACTTCACTTGGAATCCTCATACAAGACTGAAACGACAAGAAACTGCTCGTCACTTCCGCCTACTTCAACACATAATTGACAAACGCTCGAAACTACCAATGAATTATAAAAGGCTATTTTACATGACAATAATAAGACCTATTGGGAATAAGGGAATCGAGCTTTGGGGCTCTACCAAACCATCAAACTCCTCTCGAATCCAATCCTTGCAATCCAAAATCCTTCGTAAAATCCTTAACGCTCACAAATAAACTCATCCATAAAGACCTTAATGTTCCATATACCAGGTGTGTAAATATGAAACCGGAATTTTTCAAATAGCAAATAAGAGTTGATTGTGTAAAAATGATACATACTTTTTTATTCGAAGTACTGTCCTTCGCTATCTATGCATTTTTCCCATCATTCAGGCAATTTGTGGATTCCCCGCCAAAATAATGCTTCCTCTTCTGAGTCAAAACAATCACTTTACCAATTTCGTACATTTTCATAAGAAGTGAAGCGCTGCTCAGCTAGTGCGTGTCCCATCGATGCAAATAGGTGGTAATCGGATGGGGCCAAATCTGGTGAATAAACCGCATGCGGAAGAATTTACCAACCAAACACTTGGATCGTTTCCTTGGTCCGGTTAGCCGAATGAGATGGGGCATTGTCATGGAGCAAGATCACTTTGTGTGTCCTTTCTTGATATTTGGGACTTTTTGGCGCAAATCTTTATTTAAATTTATCATCTGTTGTAGGTAGCGTTCCGTATTAACAGTTTCCCCAGGTTTCAGCAGCTCATAATAGGTAACACCCATCTGATTACACCAGGCACAGAGCATTTTCTTCCTCCCCAAGCAATGCCGATGGTTCACCAGAAGTTACCCAGGATTTTTTACGCTTAGGATGGTTCTCGAAGTAAATTTACTTTTCATCACCAGTCACAATTTGATGAAGAAATTACTTTTTTTCTGTACCTGGCGAGCAGCATTTGCCATGAGGTTTTTCGAGCTTCCTGCTGCCTGTCATTCAGTTGGTGAGGTACCCATTTTCCGACCTTCTGGATCTTTTCCATGCCTTTCAAACAAATGGAGACGGTGTCACATGTAATAATTGTCCAACAAACGCTTCCGAATCAGCGTTTTCAAAGTTTTTTTTTTTTGTGGTTTTCCACGGTCTTTGTTTCTTTTATCGAAATCTATCTTTAAATTTTTTGAACCAATCGAAACATTGAGATTTGCCTAGGGCTTCAACAAGCATCCTATGTGATAATGCTCCAATTTTTTTCAGACGGAAACGGAAAATAAATGCTGTCCGCAAATCTTGATTTGTTGGCACAAAAGTCGACATGTTCAACGCCACTAAAAACACGGTTATAGAATGAAACTGATGTTGGTATCAATTGGATCTCTTTATTACATGTAGGCAAAAGCAGATAACACCACTGACGGATTAGTTAGAAGATTATATTGACTGCTAACTCCTATCATTGGCGAATTCCGGTTTCAAATTAACACACCTGGTACTTGACAAACGCTCGAAACTACCAATGAATTATAAAAGGCTAATTTACATGACAATAATAGACCTATTTGGACTTATGGCATCGAGCTTTGGGGCTCTACCAAACCATCAAACTCCTCTCGAATCCAACCCTTGCAATCCAAAATCCTTCGTAAAATCCTTTACGCTCCTTATTTCGTCACAAATAAACTCATCCATAAACTCCTTAATGTTCTATATATTGCCGATTTGGCCCGATCCAGGTACTAATCCTTTCATAATAAACTCCAGACCCACTCGAACCCTCTTGTTCCCTGCCTCGCTTCCTTCTCTATTCCAGACAATCCTCCTTGGAGTCTGAAAAAAAGATGGCCTCGGGACCTTCTATGTTAAGTGTATCAGTTGTGAGCTACCAATGGGTAGCTTCTCTTCATGTTTGTTCAAGACATATTTTTTCTCAGTATTATCACATTTACTAAATGTATTTCTTTAATCACCATTGTGAATTTCAATAAATAAAAAACAAAACAACACAAATCAAATACAGAAAATAAATCTAAAAAAGGTTTAGAAATCGCAATACCTTTATATTTCTTATGTAGATCAGTGAAAATAATATCAATACATTTATCATTCTATCATGTGACCCAGCTGACTCAGCTGAGTGACATGTTTGTTTGCTTGCTGATTTTTCGAGCACTGACCCTTATTTGTTCTTGGGTGTTTGTCTTGTTGCGAGGTTTCGGTTGTTGACAATTAGCAGTGTTTGCCCCGTTTACGTCAGTCGAACCAAGCCAATCAGAGTTGGCGACTGCAAATTGGAAAGTAATGATTGGTCAGTGATAGGACTCTGATTGAAAACCACATATTGACTAGACGACATGTGAAAATACAAAAAAAAAAAAAAAAAAAAAAGACAATGATTTATTTTCTGTTTTCAATAACTCCATTTGTTTTGCCATCAAATGTTGCTATACGACCATTCACACTAAATATTTTATTTTAGTAAGAAATATTTGACGTGTTTACGACCAAGGAGGTACTCAGTTATTTTATGACCGCCCATATAATTTTATAGTCCTGACTTTTCCGCTAATGGAAAAACAGGACTTAAGTCATCAAATCACTCCAAAGATTAATAAACAGAATTGAAAAAAATTAGAGAAAATGATCAATAAATATATCGCAAGGTATTGCGATATTTGCAGCATGGCACCTTTTTTTTTGCACTTCATGGTGTGTTGAATATTTTATGTGATATCATATCAAGGATTTAGGTTAAATCGTCAAAAAAAAAAAAAAAAAAAAAAAAAAAAAAGCAACCTAAAATTTGTTAATTTTGAGTTTTTCCCCTCAAATTATCGAATAGCGTTTCGTATATTTTGGTTAATTTTAATGCCCAAAGGATGCTAAGAGTTTCTTAATTATGTGATTGCTGGTGCATTAATAGAAAACATTTCATTCATTAGATGCATGGATTTCTAAAATGTTTCTAGCTATTTCTGGATTTCATTCATATCCTTTTCTTCTTCGATTCAGTCAAATTAATAGATATACACACGTGTGGGTAAAAAAATAGCAGAAACTAAAAAAAAAATATTTTTTATAACAGCATCTGTCTGTTACGACTTTAACACTAGTTTAACATTATTCTAAGCCGTGTTTATAATCAATGTGCCAGCAGTCATACTTAACCTACAAATATTCTTTCTTTTTTTGTAACAAATTAAAATTATATAAAATATTTGATTACTGCACAAGCGTGTCAATCCATTTGAAATGGACCAGAAAAAAATAATTTGCTTGCTCTATCATTTTATAATTTTTTTATAATTGTACCACCAATTTCTTATGAAATCAGTAGCTCAAAACAATGTTTTAAAATTTGTTTGGGTCAACCGTTTCAAAATGGCAGCCATTTTTGTTTCACTTTTCGGGCCGATTTTTAAGTTTTTAAGCTCTCACAGAACACTAATTTTCTCAAGACTTGTAAGTCATAGACTAATAATTTAAACATGATTGTTTTTCTTACAGTCTGTTCTATCTTTCGTGTTCTCTTTATTATTTGAATATTTAGAAGTTGCTACGTTTCTGGTCTCCCGCTTTTCTAAGGCGGGTGGGGGTTACCAGAAACGGCATATATGTAATTAATATTGTAATTAATGTACTTAATTCACCTTAATGTAAATTGGATACGTTTCCAAAGGTGACGTGTTAACCAATCCTATATTATTCTAATAAACCTGTGGCATAGGGTAAATGATAATGAATAAACAAATCTAAATTGAACTATATCTTTAATTGTATTGACCAATAATGTAAATTATTTATACCCCCTTTAATATATCATATAAACATATTTTACTAGCCCAAATTAGTTAATGGATGCTGACTGGCAATTTAACATTATTTTAATAAATACTAACCACACAATATTACAAATAGTAGGTACTGTATATGTCTTAACCTTATTTGGTGGGTACTCTCTGGTGTTGTCTCTGGCCTATCTGCTGGATCAGTCTCTGCCATCTCTGACGCTCTCTCAGTCTCAGCACAGCATCCCATCTCAGCCTGTCTCGGAAATCTGGACTCTGCCGCTCCCACCTATCTGGTCCTCTGCCCTTCTCATTCCACTCACGCCCTCTTGGCACACTCGCCCCTCTGTCCACCTCCGAACTCTCCACTCCTCTCTCACTTCTCCACCCGACTGAACTCCCGAGCCTCCTTCTTCACCGTATAAGTCCTCTTTCCCCCACTCTCTTCAGACTTCTTCTGATTGGCTGGCTGGTTGGTTCTAGACTTCGTCTGATTGGCTGGCTGCCTAAAATTTCCCTTCCTTTCTATATTAAACGTGTTTCCCAGCGGCCTCTTTGCCGGGGCAAAACCAGGGTTTATGGCCACAAATTTCTCTAGCAATCTTCTTAGGTATTTCCCTGGGTGTTTGTCGGCAGCATTGTCGGTCCTAAGCTTTGCTTATTTTGAATCTCTAACAGAAGGTTTATGGCCCCAATAACTTACAAGGCGGTATTTCCAAGACCTAGCCCCCTTCAGGTAGAACTGACCACTGGGTTGACTATATACAGTACTTTACATATTTTGATATTAAATTATTAATTCAATTTACTTTTCCTATCATGGCAGCATCCACAATACATAGCATTCTCCTAGTGTCAAGGGAAAGAAAAATTAATAAACGTATGTTTATTGATTTTTCTTTTAACATACTTTTAAAAATATTTTAATAATCAGTTTAGATCCGTGAAGTAAAATCCTATCTACAAAATTAACTGTTCAGCATCGAATAAAACAAAATGATATAAAACATACAACATACAAAACATTACTTGAACACTTGAACAACTTGATACAACATATAAAATAATTACAAAAATGAACAAAACCCTTTCGTAAAACAACAAGCTACGATAATAAATTTACAATTGCTACAATTTACATAACAAAAACTAAAATAAAACTTGTTTACTAAAACTAAAAATAAAAATGTTTACTATTTAAAAATATTTTGACTCAACCTTCAAAACTAAATTTCACAATTACAGAATGGTTGCAGAATATAACAAAACTTGTGATCTTCCATGTAATTACCCCCTCATATTACAATAGTTACAAATTAGTAGCTTTTCGATATTTTTTTTTTTCAAATATAAATTTTTCATAGACAATTACTAGATAACTTACATAGCGATCAGAGTCTTCTGTCTTTATTTCACATCCTGAAAAACTTCTTAATTCACAAACAACAAAAACAAGAAGCATAATGTTTATACAGTATCATTTTATTGTGTGGCAAGCATTTTTAAAAATAAAAAAGTATTCTACCATTTGGGATTCTTTCCCACTCTAATTTTAAAAATCATTTTTGTTAGTAATTTTTATATTTTAAACAAATGATTAATTTCAATTATTCTCAGGGTTAATTATTATAACGTCTGATTCGGGATTTATATTTCCTGTCACCAAAACGGCGAACCTTTCACTTTCACAAAAATCGGTTGTCCTATTACCATCTTGGGTTTTCTTATGTCACAATCAAGGATTAAATATTTACACATTCTATTAAATGAATTTCAGTTCTTATGTATAATTAAAAGTTTTTAAAATTTCATCAAGTTTCTAAAATTTTCTTTCATTCAAAAGATTTATGTATCTGATACTAATTCGAATTTATATTTATATTTATGGCCACTAAAGATTTTTAAATTTCCTATCCGGATGTTCGGATTACACACATTATGAGCCCCATCAATTATATAATAATAAAAGTTTTTAATAGTGGATCAATAAAAATGTTGCCTCAGTATTCTGGGCGTACTTGAAGATTTCAGTATCTTCTCAAAAATAATCTTAGGGATACCTGGAGGCTCTACGGCTGCTCCACATTGAGGGTTTTTCCCTACTATACACAATTAAAACAATAACCCGACTTCAGGGGTAATGGAGGACCTCTGTCTACTCCAAAGTAAAAAAGTATAATAATTGCTCACAATAATCCAATTAGGATATACAAAAATACAAAATTGATCCACGTTATTCAAATATTATTATTGGGGGTTGCTCATAGCTATCAAACAATTAAGGCGATTTACAATCACTATTTACTAACAGTTTTCGGATATCAGTCGTTACCTAAGCAAATTTAAACTTGAACATATTAACTTTCTCATTCATAGGTAATGTACCGTATATTTCACTTTGCATTAATCAATAAAATCTTAATTGGTAAATCATTTTTAAGGTCATGCTAATTTTATTTTGAACTATTTTGAAAATTTGTACTTCAATCTAATACATAACTTTACCCTGAGATCCATTTAGTTGTTTGTAATGAACTTTGTGTAGTTAAGACCCTAATACTAACAATTCCTAAATTTAAAAGAGAAACTTATTTACATAAAAATATTTACAATTATATATACAAAAATTATTTACATTGATCCAGAACGGGTTGACCTGACGACGGTTTCGCCAGAACCCTTTAGCTCGTCAACGGAAGGGACGCTAGATGGAAACCCTTTTTATCCCCTGGACTGGGATAAAGACTACCGTGTCTTAATATAACACCGTACGCGTTTATTATTTACATGGTTCAAGACCAAATAATTCATATACAAGTCAATTAGCAAAAACAGGAAGGTGATTAGCTCCGTTGGCGAATCTTTAAGATAAATATATATTTCGAACCTGTCATGACAATTTCGGTATTTTAACGGGGATTTCCCCACAACTATACTTAATGAGTTTAAGTGGTCTCCTGGAGATGGCATATTAGGGTTTTTTAAATTTATAAATTCTAGGAGGCTTAATACATTTTCTATCGCCATAGGTCGGTCATTCTCTTCATCTTCAACCTTTTCATGGGACATATCAATTTCCTCACGTACTTGGCAAGATTCAAGAGTTTCTACCTGAGCTTGAGATATTGGCAAATTCTCTGGAGTGGTTTCTTCTTGAAGATTCTTCCTTTCACCTTCAACTTTAAAGAGAACCTTATCTTGCCCGTCGTAATTAGTCTCTATGTTACCACTTTCAGATTGAACATTATAAACAGGTTCTTCCCTTGGAGATTCGTCGCTAATAATTTCTGTATACTTAAGAGCAGTCATCTCGTACGGTCCAGGTTTCACAGAATTGGTGACAGGAGGTTTATCAATACAATTTTCCACTGATATATTGGGCATATCTTCTGCACTCTCATTCATATCCTCACTTTCAGCTAGGGGTGGTTTCTGTGTTTCCTCATCAGGTCTAGTGAAACGTTTTGCAGATGCTTCCAACTTCAGATTTGTTGTGTGAAAAGCTTCATTTATTTCCTGTAGGTTTTTATTATGCTCTTCTATTATTCCCTTTAGCTCTTTATGTCTTTCTTCTTGATTTTTCTGCATCTCTTTTATTAGCTGCCATAACATTTCTTCTGGGCTGAGGCTATTTTCTTCTGTTTTCTCCATGGTCTGTGGCTGAGTTGCTTCTGGAAGTAGGATCGCTATTCCTTCAGCCAACCCCGTATTCGGCTGTGGTAGTTTCTCGTTTTCTACCCTCAAAGCCATATCAAAATGTCGTGCGCGTATATTATCCCTTTAATATCTATTGAAACCTCCGCGGTAGGGTTAAACGCAAGCACTGATTAAATATAACACAAAAAAGAAGCCACTTATTATAAGACCGTACAAAAAGAAGTATAAGGACACACATCACTACTTTAACACTAAGGCAAGAGAACACGAGAAAACGAAGCAAAGATTTAAAGCGAAATTCTGGAGAATTTGTAGTCAAATTAAAGAAATTACCAAACCTTATATATATTCACCCTTCGGCCACTTTGTATAATTTCACAAGAAATTTCAGCTAATGATATGAACGAATTGGTAAGTACGTCCCCACAAGGGATGCCATTTTAATTGTGTCAACTAATGATATGAACAAATTGGTAAGTACGTCCCCACAAGGGATGCCATTTTAATTGCTACGTTTCTGGTCTCCCGCTTTTCTAAGGCGGGTGGGGGTTACCAGAAACGGCATATATGTAATTAATATTGTAATTAATGTACTTAATTCACCTTAATGTAAATTGGATACGTTTCCAAAGGTGACGTGTTAACCAATCCTATATTATTCTAATAAACCTGTGGCATAGGGTAAATGATAATGAATAAACAAATCTAAATTGAACTATATCTTTAATTGTATTGACCAATAATGTAAATTATTTATACCCCCTTTAATATATCATATAAACATATTTTACTAGCCCAAATTAGTTAATGGATGCTGACTGGCAATTTAACATTATTTTAATAAATACTAACCACACAATATTACAAATAGTAGGTACTGTATATGTCTTAACCTTATTTGGTGGGTACTCTCTGGTGTTGTCTCTGGCCTATCTGCTGGATCAGTCTCTGCCATCTCTGACGCTCTCTCAGTCTCAGCACAGCATCCCATCTCAGCCTGTCTCGGAAATCTGGACTCTGCCGCTCCCACCTATCTGGTCCTCTGCCCTTCTCATTCCACTCACGCCCTCTTGGCACACTCGCCCCTCTGTCCACCTCCGAACTCTCCACTCCTCTCTCACTTCTCCACCCGACTGAACTCCCGAGCCTCCTTCTTCACCGTATAAGTCCTCTTTCCCCCACTCTCTTCAGACTTCTTCTGATTGGCTGGCTGGTTGGTTCTAGACTTCGTCTGATTGGCTGGCTGCCTAAAATTTCCCTTCCTTTCTATATTAAACGTGTTTCCCAGCGGCCTCTTTGCCGGGGCAAAACCAGGGTTTATGGCCACAAATTTCTCTAGCAATCTTCTTAGGTATTTCCCTGGGTGTTTGTCGGCAGCATTGTCGGTCCTAAGCTTTGCTTATTTTGAATCTCTAACAGAAGGTTTATGGCCCCAATAACTTACAAGGCGGTATTTCCAAGACCTAGCCCCCTTCAGGTAGAACTGACCACTGGGTTGACTATATACAGTACTTTACATATTTTGATATTAAATTATTAATTCAATTTACTTTTCCTATCATGGCAGCATCCACAATACATAGCAAAGTGCAATACTAATACTCGAAAAGTGCTATTGAAAACAACTGATTTAATTTCTCAAAACACAGTTTTTGAGGGTAAGTTTTGGGTATAAGGGGACGTAAATCAAAGCTGATTTTTGGCATGATAATAAACCTAACTCAGTTGCTTTCATTAAAAGTAATCCTCACCCTGATGTTCGTTACCTTATTTTTTTATATAATTTTAAACTTCACATTTTTTAATTTTTCGTTAATCTTAGGCTCTAATATCTCTGGTGGGCTAATCAATAAAAAAAAATTCAACCTGTATATTTCAGTACTTTGGTAGCTACGAATATTTGAAAATGGTCATTTTCGAGCTTATTTAACAATACGTAAACTCAATAGACGAAGAAAATAGACTAATAATTCAAACAATCGATTTTGAATTATCAGTCTATCACTTACCAGTCTTGGGAAAATTAGTTTTCTGTGGGAGCTTAAAAACTCAAAAATCACCCTGAAAGGAGATACAAAAATGGCTGCCATTTTGAAACGGTTGACCCTAGAAATTTTTTAAAAAGGTCTTTGAACTATTGATTCCATACGTAATTGTTGGTAAAATTATAATTTTTTTCTAAAATGATTGAGCAACCACCTTTGGAACACTTCTTATGGATTGACCCAAGCCAAAAGATTTGCTGACTGTCAAAGGTTTGTTGCCAGGCGCGACTTGAAGTATGAAATCAGGAAAAAAAAAAATAAATATTAAAAAATAAATCGGTTAAATTATCCATATTTTTACGCCTTGATGAACCCGGATAAGATGCTAGTTATTAAATACTCTTTCCTTAGGCGGAGTCATAATTTTTTTCAATTAGAAAACTCTTAATCTCAGTTATCCTTTCAAACTGTCATTTTTATCAGATAATATTAAATAACTCCTGGATAACTCTTTACCCTTAGAGGGAGGAGACAGATTAAGAAAAAGATAGAAAAAAAAGGAGCATCTCAATGCCAAAGAAAAGGATAAATGAAGCCTGTAAACTAAAAACGATTCAAACATTTATAATTGCTAATACCCTATTGACAAGAAGATTATTCGAGGAAGAAGCGTTTAAAAGTCAATGTAATATTCCATTTTTAAAAACTTTATTAAAATTGAAGGAATATTAACCTCTCTACCTAATTTAGGCCAGTGAATGAAGTTAGCAAGTCTCATATTCTGAAATAAGCCAACAGAAGGAGAGGGCTGGGTATTATCCACCCACTCTTGACTGTTTTCTTCTTCAAGGTAGAGTTTTTATTTTTATCCAGTCTCTGTTCCCTCGAGGGTAGAATATAGTGATTTTCCTCATTTGATTTTCTCAGAAGCTTTTGTGTTGCTATGTTCGCCACAAGAGGATTCTAACGTTGAATAAAGCATTCGAACGTCAGCCCATTCAGTTTTATTATTTGGAATATATAGATATTTATAAAAAATATTGAGGTTTTAGCTTATTTTGAGAATTGTATACACGTGATTTGTTTTCCTCAATATATTTCCATGGTTAGGAGAAAAGCGTAGGGGCCCTTTCCTCCCTACGTTGGGGCTGAACTGGCTTGTTCAGAGTTCTCTGATTAAGAATAGTACAGGTCTGTGGGGTAACGGGATGGCCGAGTGTGCAAACGCGTTAGGAAATACGCGTTGCGCATGGCAACGTATGATTGGGAACCAAAAGATAGAAACTTCATTAGGGCCAGGGGATATTTAACCCTTTGCACTCGGCAACGTTTCGGACGTTACCTTCCGGCAACTCGACGCAACTTATTCGCGAAAACGTACACCCTGAAAACTTAGTATTATAAAGTAAAATTTTAGCACCAAGTAATGAATTATAATGAAATTTAGGTTATATGTCTATGTGAAGCTTTAAGAACACATAGTTAAAAAAAAAATTAAATTTTATATTTTTTTTATAATTTTATATTAATTACAATTTTTTTTTTTTTAAATTTTATATATTTTTTTAGAATTTCACTATAAATAATATTATTAATATATATATATATATATATATATATATATATATATATATATATATACCCTTTGTACTCGAAGTTTTTGAGGGAAAAGACCATTTTTACATGTAAGGTAACGAAATACGCATTAAAAGTCATAGTTGTATGTAATTATTATTTTTAATTGTTAATGAATACAAATGTTATACTATATAAAAAAACAAAAAAATATAAAATTATTAAATTTTGTAACTATCCCGCACTGAAGTATAGTATAATTGAGGAAATAATCAAATAAAACCACAAAATATAGCCGATGTTAAAAGATTAACGTACTATATAAATAATAAAAAACATGGCGAGCCAGTCATGAGTCATTTATCACCAAAAGCGAAATATCCTATAGATAGATTTACGATTTGTTTATGTCCTTATATGTTTAAAACTGAAAATTATTTGCATTGTCTCCGTAGCGGAGCCCTGGAGTTTGAAGACAAATTTTAAATGGCTCCGCTCCGGAGACCTCGAGGGCAAACGGTTAATAATCCTCAGTATTAAGCCCCCAACCTCTCCCCTGGCCCGGGAAATCCCATATAGCCTAAAAAGCGAGGAACCGAAAAAAAGGTCTATGGCTGTTAAGTTGTTTTGTTTAATTTTAAGTGTTTTATTCATTAATTATTTTTTTTTTTCTTTTTATCTTATTTTCCTTGTCGGTGATAAGGTATCACTTACCCCAAAATGAATATTTCCCGAAATTAATGCCCTTTACTCATGTGAGGAAAGATAAAATATTATTCAAATAATGAGAGTCTTAAATTACTTGTGAGCGTTTTCCTTTCTAGACTGTAGGCCATAAAGAGCCCGAAAATTATTTTTAAAAACCCGGGACCATTGGTTCGCATGCGCTGTACTCATTAACTAACAGCCCTTTCTACGGCACATTTGGCATGTCCAAGAGTTTTCAACATGTTTTAAGAGCTTCTTGGAACATACCTAATGAAGCTGTAATAAAAACTGTACAGGATAATATACTAGTTACTTACTCTGTACTTTATTACCATATAAAGTATTTAATATCATTAATAACGCTATATACATCTAAATATAAACATTTATATACTTTTTTATCGATTCCATAATTCTTATTACTCTAGTAATTTTTTTTAGTATTTTTTTTTTTTTTTTGAGTAATGAATTCATTTTAATTTTAGAACATTCCTAATACAATCTATGATTATTTATCTATGTCTAAAATTATTTCACTCCTTTTTGTAAAGGTATTAATAAATGTTTAAAAAAATTGTATTAATAAGAATATAATAGTGGAACAGCCAAAAAATCAAACATATATACTATACGAAATATACAGTAATTTCAATGAAAACTAATGAGAAAGATCCGTAGATGCTCCCTTTTATGTCTCCAATGAGACCTTACACACTGACCTTGACATTCCTTTCGTCAAAGTAGCAGCCATTATTCGCTACCGTAACTTTCATGACAGTCTTATTCTAAATTCCAACCCACTAACTCAAGCTCTACACACTCCCACAAACCCATATAATCCGCCAAAAAGGCAGTTGAGGCGTTGACTGTGAAATTTTCTGCATTAAATAGTTATACGTTTTCTTTTACATTTATCAATTCACTCGTTTTTGCTTTGTTTTCTTATATTTCTGTTTGTTAATTCGTGTTGTTATGATTTGTGTGTTTTTTCTTTTTTCATATCACGCCATGTCAGCATACTTGCCTATTACCCTAGTAGATTAGTAGCTAGTATCCTAGCAAATTTAATAAAAATGTCACAAGTTATCATACGTAAATAAATATATTTAAAAAAAATACATACTAAATTACTCTAACCATATTTTTTTCATATTGTTTATTTTTTGAATAGTCAATTCATTTCAATTTTAGAACATTCCTAATGCAAACTATATTTATTTTAGCTGAGTCTAAAATTATTTCACTCCATTTCTAAAGGTATAAATAAACTTTTAAAAAAAATATTTTACGTAGAAAAAAATATATGATCAAATATTGTCCTTTACTGTAAATTGTTTTGTTGAAGATTATTTCTCGGAGCCTTTTATTAAGTTCTTTTACTGCTATAGAGGCTAAATTATACCAACAATTCGGAAGCCAGATTTGCTGTCTGCAGAAAGAACATTTGGAGAAGCTCAATGCGAACAATTTTAAATTGTACTGGTCAATGAAGGTTGTTATTTTATGCAGTGTGGGTAATAGAAAAAGGGAGGGGGGTGGTTATGTAATCTAAAAAACAACACAAAAATATTTATTTATTTTTATTTTAGTAGGCGCAAAATCTTCTAATGTCCAAATATGCAGTGCCGTATGAAGAAAAAATTTGTAAGAACTAAGCCTAGAGAGGTGGCGGATAAAGATTAAGTAGTGGTACCTGTGCCAGCAGAGGAGGAGGTAGCATTATCCAATGATGGATTAGGAGTCAATGGCAATCAAAGGATCCGACCAATGGGCAGCAAGATCGAGCACCAAGGGGGTGTGTCCTCCAATCGGAGGACAGTTAATCTCTCTGTCCCTTATTTAGGCTATTCGAGTCTGTTATCAAACTCCGATTATCAAGGAACTGACGTTAAGTTTCAAATAGTCAAATTACACATTAGGCATGTAAGTATTTGAAGTAAAATTGTCTGCATTTAAAGAAAAATTGTTGAAAAAGGTAGATATTTGTTATAAGAATAAACTAGCTATAAATGTTTGTATGATCTTTAGCTTAAAATAATTTATACTTACTTGCTATTTTCTAATATATATTTTATTTTATTTCATATACTTATATTTTTTTATATGGAACGATATATCGCTTTACCATGTTACATTAATAATCGATCATTATTCGTTCATCTTGTGATGGAAGAAACCAAAGCAGTTTATTTCTGTAACTCTGAACAAAGCTCTAGGATTACCAGGATCCATTACTATAGTAGTACGTGATCACATGTTAAGAATATGCTAGGCTGTTCTGAGTTGTTCCGTTGCAAACCATACATAAGTAAACGACCAACTAGTGATTAGGGAATAAGTTATATTTGAGACATTGCTGGTTACCGTATTTAGTATTTACGGGATGTACCACCTGAGTATACTGTGAGGTACCTCCCGTAAATACTCGCAAAACTTGCGAGATCGTGGGAGAGGTGTCAGTGAAGAGGAAGGATTTGGCACCGTTTGGAAGCGACTCCGTGGTGTAATGGATAAGCATCCCGCGCATGTCACGCGGAAGACCCGGGTTCGATTCCCGGCGGAGCCAAATCTTTTCTCTTCAAAAATAAATTATTTAAAATAATTTTAAAAAACCTCCCGTAAATACTCGCAAAACTTGCGAGATCGTGGGAGAGGTGTCAGTGAAGAGGAAGGATTTGGCACCGTTTGAAAGCGACTCCGTGGTGTAATGGATAAGCATCCCGCGCATGTCACGCGGAAGACCCGGGTTCGATTCCCGGCGGAGCCAAATATTTTCTCTTCAAAAATAAATTATTAAAAATTTTTTTTTAATAATGTTATATTTTGAAAGTTTATTTGTTTTCACTGAAGAATAAAAATGAACAAATAAAATATATTTCTTTTTTAAAACAGCATGTATTCGTTTGAATAGGATTCTTTCAAAGAATGTTGGAACAGAACAAGGGAGTTGTGTTCCCAAAATTGAACTGCAATTTTATTTCCTTTTTTTCCCGATCATTTCCTTCTTATCGCTCAAAAAAGTATATTTGTTTCTTTCAATATTTTTTCTTTTATAGGACTTTACGTTTTTATGTTTGTGTAGCTCATGTCACTCAAAACTCTCAACCAAGACTTTTTAAGGACGTGGTAGTGAAATATTGACTGTTTTAAAAAACAGTTCTAGGCCCTGACACATTCATCGTCACATGCCCTGAAGAAGACCTACATTTTTGGGTCGAAACGTTGGCTACAATAAAATAGTTTAATACTATTTGTAGTTTTTTTGACCGCCAGCCTGGAATATACTCACACAAATGATTAAAAAATTAAAATTGTGTATTTTAACAAATCTAAAAAAAAAAATCCGTTGGAATTTTCGTCCTAATTTTGAGTATTGTTGAACTAATGATGAACACTGTTATCCTACTTCCTCAATAACCTACAGGGATTATTGATATATATCATCTCTTATAACCTGTTGTTGGAAGCAACACAACCCTTATATTAAATTAACTTTCCTTATTCCATCTGACGTTTCGGGCTATCTTCCCATCTTCAAAGATCATCAATATTCACTTTTTTATACTTGTTTGATTGTCAAAAAAACTTATGTCACCTAAAAACATCATTCCTTAATTTATCAATCTTACTGCCCTTAGCCTGAGATACAATCGAAATGAGATACAAATCGAATGTAATTTGGATATATTTCATTTTTGAAACCCCATATATTTATCTTATATTCGGATCCACTCTGTAAATAACCTAATTTTGAAGTTATTTTTTCGGTAGCTTGGATAATGGCTCTGATCTCTGATTTTCGTTTACATATTGCTCTAAATCGTTTAATTCAATTGTATTACCTAAATAAAGATAAAAACAATGCATTATACGATATTTTATTAAAATAAAATCATAATAGCTAAGTCGCTAGAGATGGGGAAATTTACCTTCGCAGAACTTCGGATGAGGAAGTTGGATTACTAGGCCGAGGATAACCATCAGATGCGGTCCAGGATAAGGGCTAGGGGGCCATAATTCAGGGGGTCGTCAATTTAGGGGCGACTTGGAGCAGGTAAGCCCACCCGGCCGAACCAATCCATTTTCCTTATTCAAGATTTAAGTATTGTATATCATAATAACAAGAAGGTTATTCAGTATCAGTGCAATCAGGGGTCTGGGCCTATAGGTCTTGAACTTAGCTAGTTTTAAGAATTTTTTTCCATACATCGATGTAAAGAAATATAATAAATTTCACATCATTTAGTCATACGGTTTTCGAGATATAAATTTTTGATTGGAAGATCTGAAGTCGTAGTAAATGGGTCTTTTTGGTTGCTTCGTATATCTGTGAAGAGTATGTCCATATTGGTTCTAGCAAGTAAAGATATGTATTTATTTTTTCATCGATCCCAGTATTGAAGTTTTCGTAAATCTAGACTCATAGTAAAAGCAACATGTCACGTGACTAACGAATCACTTTAAAAGAAGACTCATGAGGATTACAAGTAGAAACACTAGATCAACATATAAAGACATTTTATCGACGTTTCCATACTCACATTCGACTGATTAGAGCCATGGCAACTGCTGATATGCCAATGAATAGGAGATTAAAAAGGGGCTGAATGTGAGATCTCCGTTAACAAACGTGATTAACTGAAATGCATGCCCTTATTTAATTAGCACATTTGTCATGGTTAGTTGACAGGCACGAATTAAAATATGAAGCCAAAAAAACAAAAACAAATTAAAGCAATAAAAAAAATTTCAAACTAATAATAATTATTTGTGATAAATTTCAAACCGGCTGAACAATGAGTTCACAAAATAAAAACTGATGATAAGTAATACGTTATTTCTTAGTTCATTAGATTTCAATAATCTTTACCTTGTGAATAATCAATAGTTTCTACACTTAGAACTTTAGCACACCTTTAGTCACCATATTCTGCAAAAACATATCTTAAAAAAAAGAAGAAGTTCTTTTTCAAAATTCTAAAAAAGAAGGTTTTAGTTTTTAGTGGTAAAAGATATTGTATTTTTAAACTGTTCCACCAATTTAAAATGAGACAATGGAATAAATGTTTCTTTCGTATATGCCGAAAAACGTAAAATGGGAAAGAGGACAAAAGTATTGTATATACCGATTAAAAAATGTATGATGACAATTGGCAATTCGAAATCAGAAAGAAAGTAACTTATAGATGACACCAGAGGATGGGTCAATAGCCCGAAACGTTAGGAAAACAAATAAAATTTGAATTGAAACGGATGATACTCCTTCATTTAAAAAAAAAAAAATCCTATAAATAAAGCAATATTCCTCACTAAGTGAAAGAAAAGAACAAAGTAAAATATAATCATCGATTATCGACAGAAGATTATCGAAAAAACAGGCAAACAAAGCTACTTTTTGTTTGTCTACTTTGTACTATAGGATTAATGTTCATGTATAAAGATGCTTCCAATATACGAAAAAAAAAAAAAAAAAAAAAAAAAAAGGAAATTTGTATTCATTAAGTTATTACTAAACTATAATTTATTCTTGTACATAAATTCCATGTACTTATGGTTAATTATATACATGTAAAATTGCTTAAGTTTGTAGAACATTATCATTTTTCCACACTTTTTCTCGTGCCAATTCTTGTTGATGCCCCTACTGTAAAAATTTCAACAGGTGGCCTCACACTGGAAATCTCTCTTTTTCCTCGCAGAAAAGCGAAATTAGCTAGGATAATCCATGCGGCGCTATTCCCAGGGTAGGAATATACCCCCTGGACCAAGGATCGGAATGGAAGGTATTCTTTCCCCCGCTGAAGAAGGATGGAGATGGAATTTCCTTATTACTGGCCCAGACGTCACACCCTCCTCCAGGAATACTAACTCCAATTCTCAGCCCTCATTCCCTCCAGAGCTTGGATAAGATTAGAATTAAGGAGTTGGTTTAATTCAGTTGCGGCTGCAAGGTTTTTTGCTCCAATGACAAATTTTCTGGTGACATATTATATATTATAATTAAAAAATATTATATTATACATCATAGTCCTTGGAAGACAAAGGGTTTAATAAACACAATTTAAATGAACACCTATGTGTTAACCCTTTAGCGTCTGAGCAGTGCGAGTGTCTTGAGGGCCCTGTAGCTTGAGACCTTAGACTTGCTGCCCGAATACTTTTTGCCACATTCACTCTCTCTCCTTATTCATATTTTTCTTCTTAATTTGGAAAAAACCCGAAAAGAACGCCATGTCAATTAGTTTATAACCCTCGGAAATTTTTGAGGAAACCATAAACCTCGTCACTGGGAAATACCGGACGGGCTGGAAACAGGGTCCGAGCAACGCAAATGCCAATTATGTCCTGCACTAGTTCTAAATATGAATGAGAAAATGATGAATATTTTGTCTCTAACATTCATGGAATTAAAAAAAAATACGTGTGGGAACGTACCTAGGCAAACATACTTTCATATAATTTTTAGAACTGTTACATTAAATGTTTTATATATCTGTTTATTTTATAACATTTTTAAATTATATACTATACTTTTTTACGAGTTATCACCTACGATTTATGAATGTTGCATTCCTAAAGAATAATTACGATACGTCTATGATAAATCCGAATGCAAAGAGTAAAAATTCAATTTTTGTTTTAAAAGAAGCCACAAAAACATCTCTTACGGTGCTGACTACTGGGGTTTTTATCCTAGTGCAATATTAAAATGGAAAGAGTTAAGAAATCAATTGAAATAACGTCCGCAGTTTCAGTCTTCTAACGCTGAAGCGGGCGGAACTGATATATCAGTCTACAGGCTCTAGGGACTGCAGCGCTCGCACTGATATATCAGTCTACTGGCGTTAAAGATTTAATAAACAATGTGTCAAAATTCGATGAAATCAGAGAAACCTGTAAAAAAAAAATTAAATTCTTGATACGTAACATTTAACAAGATTATTACTCAATAAAAAAAAAAATACCGGAATCAAAAACAATAGTAAATATTTCGATAATAATGACTATCAATCATTGTTAACCAAATGTGTTTTAAGGTTTTTATTGTGATCAGCTTTTGTCTTTGAGTGGAAAACTTTACTTGTATTTAAATAGGGCTTATAAACGTTTCTTATAATTATATCGGCTTACAAGTAAACATAATTATTATGTTTATTATATTTGAAGGATAAGAGGATAAATTAGGTAGGGAAGTACATACATATTTTTGTAATTAATTCAAGGGGATGAAAGTCTTAAAAAAGAAAATAAATAAATAATAATGCCGTAGCTTGTTGTTCGTATTTTAGCTTCCTGGAAAAACACCGTTTTTTATCTTGTAGACCTATAATCATCTCAAGGAAAAAAAAGGAAAAACTTTTTTTCCCCTTCTCTTTACATTATACAGCATAATATCTTTTATTATCATTATACCCAGTTAGAAGATTACTCCTACCTACTCAACGATACTCATTCATAAAAAATTAATATTACTTTTTTTTAATTGCAAGTTTGTTTAATCATTACGTGTAAATAACTTCCCCTAACAAATCAATTCTTACACACCTAATAAAATATATACTGGTATGTAACAAACTCTTCGTTATTTTTTTTTTTTTTTTTTTTTTTTTTTGGCACGGATGGACTTAGAAATCACTTTAGATGTAGAAATATCAGTATTTTATCATTTCTGTAAAATCATATTTTTTTTTAAAACTATTTAAAACTATTATGAGAAACACGGTGATATAATGCATAGGCCTAAAAACTTATACTAAACCACACATATCCGCTCCGATAAAAGTTATCATAGTTTATCATTCATGACATGGCGCTTGATAAACTACACAGAAAATCCGTATAAAGTTTGTAAGTCTTCGGGGAAATCTATTTTCATTTCTGACTCCCCTACTTACTTTGCTTTTATAGGCTTACAATACCGAAAAGTTTCACTAATGTATTCAGCAAACAGAAATAGATTAAATTACGAAATCGGACGTTTCCAAATTCTAGATCATTAATTAATTCAATTATTTATCGTTATTAATCAATAACGTTAAAAAAGTTATTTAAGTAATTTCAAGTGATTAATAATATAGTTACTCCATATTAGTCACAATGCATTTGTGACTACTTTACAGGCAACCAAAGTATGGAAATATATCATATATGTCTTAAAATGTACCTGAATATGTTGTGTAATATGACATGAAAAAAATGGTAGGCCATCGCAATAGAACCTCAAATATTGACTGGTGGGGAAATTACTAATGGGCCAGAAAATATTTTTCTGAAGTTGAAATACAGTATTAACTTTTTAAAAAATACAAGAACTTACCACTGCATTTTTTGACGAAATATACAACCGAAAATGGTTTCAGGAATTTTTTCCACTCTATCTGACCGATCTTGAATATTTCCGTAATTTATGTTTATGCTTTCATTAATAATAATCCAGTTCTTAGTAATTCAAAGCCTTCATATACTACTATTCAAAAGTAGCACAAAAAAAAAAAAAAAAAAAAAAAAAAATCTGGAAATAACAAAGGTAAGTAATTCAATCAACAAAATAATATTAAAAAAAAAACAAGTAGACGCAGTTCGATAATGTTTTAATATCTACTTAGTGGTATCGTGTTCGTTAAAAAATCGATGTTGAACCTTCTGTCGGCTGCGCTTAAAAAAATATGGATTGCCCCAAGATTTTTTTTTTGTTATTTTATTTCAGTTTATCGGGATTCTATTACTATGTTAAAGTATCAAAAAATACATTTTAATGAATTATTAGGGATCGCTGATCATGATTACGGAAGATAATCACTTCAGTTAACATAAATGTGATTTACAAAAATATTTATAATTTCATAAATGTATTCTTAAAAAAAAATTCGACGATCGGTTTTTCAAGTAACTTTACCGCGCAGTGTTACGCTATCAGCACAGTGCTTAAACAAATCATGCAGAGTAACAAAAAAAAATTTCTAATATTCACAGACTCCCTTACCGCTCTTATGGAATTAAATAACATCTACTCTGATCACCCAGTAATTAAAAAAGCGCAACAGTACTCAACAATGATTAAAATTCTCGACAAAAATATAATAGTTGCTTGGATACCGTCCCATGTAGGAATCAAAGGCAATGAAGAAGCAGATCTAGCAGCGAAGGAAACAGCAATGTCAACTTTAGAAGAAATAAACATCTACACGCCATCGGATCTCTGCAACTACTTGAAAGGCCTAATAAAGAAAATTCGGGACCAGCTTTGGGAAAGCATAGAAGACGTTAATAAACTAAAAAGCATCAAAAAATAAATCTCAGTCTGTGAATCCTCCTACCGTTCTAACAGTAGAGAAGAAGTCTTACTAACAAGACTGAGACCCGCCTAACTCACGGATACCTTATAGAGAAGGAAGCTCCACCAAAATGTACGACTTGAAATGTACGGCTAACTATTGTTCACATATTGGAGGACTGCCCACTTTACTCCAACTACCTCATTAATTGCAAAATCGAAAGAAAACTTCATTGCCTATTGGGAAATAATACTTGGAATGCAAATAAACTCATAGAATTTCAAAAAAATTTAATCTTTATCACAAAATATAGCAATAGACAAATAGGCATCTAAAAGGACACGAATGACCTTCGAAGTTGAGTGTCCTTAAACAATAAAACCTAACCTAACCTATGATTCCATTAGCAGCATTCATAAAAAATGTGATATTCCGCAGCATATTTTTATATTTTACATTTTTTAATTAGTGACTAATTCATATATAAATGGAAACCAGCCATGCCTAGCGAGTCTCCAAAAAATAAAATTTTTAATCGAAACAGGTCCTCCACAAATATTTATTTGTTTCCGCAGTGTAGACTATGGCTTAGTATAGCGTTCCATAAGAAATGAGTGGTGATTATCTAAAATTAGAAGATATAAACATTGTCATAATTTTTAAATAGTTTTATTTGAAAATAAAATAATGGTCACGGCCGGGAATCGAACCTATGTCCTCTGGATCTCCGTTGCAGCTCTAACTGAGCTAAGCGTGGGATGGGGTCAATCCCAGCTGCGTCAATCCTTTCTCTTACACGATCCTACCCGCCATGTCTCGCTACAATGTAGCGGATAAATGCCCAAATGATAGGATTTATTTTCCATACCGTCACAGTTAAACATTATTTGTTGAAAATTACTCATTTATTATTTTTAAATATTAATTTTGTAATTTTTAAATAATTTTATTTGATGAGAAAAATATTGGCCACGGCCGGGAATCGAAGAAAGGGATATTTATTTTACTCCGCGCTGTTGTAAAGGAAACATCCGGGACACCTAAAGCCCTCAGTAAACTGTGGAGGCCACGTCTAAAAGTCACCCCTTTCTCTCCCCTGTTCCCACCCCGATGTAATTCGCGAAGACGTCCTAAATCCTAAAGCTAGGTGACTGGAGTTACCTCCTCCGCCATATCCGACCCTCCTAATTAGTAAAGCCCATTAATTCTCATTTGTCTCCAATAACACGACCTGGAAAATAAATTGCCTCGCCAGGGAAGGCGACACCCCCTTTTATTTATTAGCTTTGGCTTTTTCTCCCGGCTCTAAAGTTGTGGAGCGGTCCTGTCAGCAGGAGGATAATTACCTGAATATCTAATGAGACGGCTTCAGGTAAGTTAGGGGGCTATTGTTGTGTTGTGAAAGGACTTCAAATTGAATTCCTTCTTATATAAAAAGAATTATTTGTAGATGTGCGAAACAGTTGACTGATTTCTATACGATTCTTACCTTGTAATTTCTTTTCAGTCTCATAAACCAGGGTAAATACTTATTCCGTAATTTAACCCGCGAACACATTTAAATTACTTACAATTGTGATATGCACAATGCCCCCTAGTGGCCAGGTAGGCAATCAGACAGTAGGAGTCAAGATACATTACTGGGCAGCCACATCTATAGGGCCAGCACAGCCCTCAGCCTTAAGAAGAGTTTTCTTCATCAACTCATGTCCGGCTAAGGATAGACAAGGGGACTGAGATGGCAGGAAGAAGAGCAGGCATCACTTATAATGGACTTATAATATCACAGGGGCAAGCAAGTCCAACATTTAATTTCATTTATTGTATGTATTTATTTTATTCAATTCATGCATTATACCATAAATAGCAAAACCTAAAAATAGAAGATGAACAACTGTTCTTATTTTCATTGTATTAAAATAAATATTTCACTTTATAAAGTATGCAATGACCTTTGAACTGAGCCAACCCCATCATGTAATACAGTCCACTAAAATGAGTCATTTCATTTTTATACCAGTAAATTATAATTAATGGTGGGCAGACCGGACAAGCCGATGCCCATCATTAAACAATATATATATATATATATATATATATATATATATATTACTATCTCATATTATTATTAGATATCATAAAGCCCACATCATATAAACATTATGTCAGTTGGTTTTTGATACCTTTGTTTGTTACTTCTTATTCTTTCTATATGTAACTAACCCTAGGATTAACAAATGAGGCTCTTGTAGCCTCATTAATATTTTTCCACTCTTTCTTGCATCTAAATTACTAACCCCTTAACGGGCACATTTCGCTGTTATAGTTGGAAGCAAATTGGTGTTGTATATAATATCCAGGGGACCTCAAATGACCAGTTTTGAAATCATTTTGAAAAAAAAAAATGTTTAACGTAAGTTATGGGCGACTGCCTCTCTAGAGGCTTACGCGCAAGTTAACAAATAATTCTCAATTCTAATAATTATTTTTATTAGTCTTTGTACTAAACAATAACATTAACATTAGTGAATGGTCCCAGGTCATTATTTCCGCCCTAACCATCCCTAAGGTCCAGTTCCCACGTCCGCTGGCATTAAGTTATGGTTGACACCACAAGATGATGGCCATTATGACCTAAGGCCCTCCAGGCCAACCCTACATGCTGACTGACCGCTGTCTCACTGCGGCAATATATTAACAACTTTATTACTTCCATATTCTGAGGCCTCTCCCTATTAGCCTGTTGGCCTTTCCTCTTTTTGCTATAACACTTGCATCCTGCTCTTTGATAGTCCCTTCAACATGGTCCTCATTTATCTTGATGTCCATAAGGGCCACCCCTGCCAGCTACAGCTCAGCCAATCATATGACACGGTCTAAGACAAAGGCTGCCCCAAGCCGGTTTGACCAATAAGAAGTAGCGGACTAAGACAAAAGGCCGCCCCCCAACCAGCTTACCAATCAGAAGACACGACTTTTCCCCCGCTCTAGTGCAGAACTAGCAAATCCCCACTCCAAGCTCTGAATATATTTATCCCCCCAAAACACACATAGTAACACACAGACAGAGAATAAGAGTTAGAGAGTATAGACAGATAGTAGCACACACAGTGATGTATCTTATAGTTAATCCTAGAGACTTAGTAGAGAGTATCTTTGATATAATGATGTAGCATTTTATATTGACAATAAAAGTTTAATCTAGAGTCTTGCTGGAGTATCTGTTATATATTTCGCACACAGAGTATGCAAAATGCAAACCCGCCATGCAGAACCGCGCCTTGTGTAAAGGGCCGCGGAAGTTGAGCCCTCTTTCATCCTCACTTCTCGCTTCCTAAAGGAAACCCCTGTCCTATTCAAAAATCATAAATAGCGAAAAGTAAAAATACACTTATATGCAATAGGCTTTAAAACCAACAAAACCTTTTTTCAGTAATTTCCACGCGAGTTTTATACTTGATATGAAATAAAGCATAAATTCCCTGTTCTCGTATGATGCGATTTCTTTTTGAACAACACGTTCTCCAAGTCCTTTTCCGGGTTATGCGTGGTCCACCTTGCCTGTATAAGCGACTGCTTATATCGACGTGGACCAAATTTGACGGACCAGCTGGAGATAGATATAATTTATATTTTCTTATTTTCTTAATTTTCTTGGTTTTTGAACTTTTCTCTTCCAACGAAGTATAGATACATCGAAATTGTCGCTATCGGATGTCCACGTGTCCATTGGGACATCGGAATCTTGAATGAGCGTCGGCGGCGGTGGAATTTTGATATAGTAAGAACTCCGGCCAGTAATGGGGGTATTTAGTGCCGGATCAAGTATCTCGGCGGAAAGTAAAGGGGAAAGAGCTACAAAATAATTCGTTTTTAGGAATTATATAGAGGTATTGATACAAAGTATAATTAGTTCCATTTTAGATCAATGAAAAACCATTGAAAAAAAAATCAAACTTTGTTCGTCTCAAATTTTAAAACTTATTAGTCAATAACAAGTATGCGACAAAAAGATCTAAATAAAAATCAATTTAAATAACATTAGTAATGTTTAAGTAAACGATTACATATCTTTATTTTGTTATAGAGAGTGATAGAGGAACACGATACACAAACATTCACAAGCGCTTCTAGAAAAGCAACCGCCATTACAGTTACCTGGGACGCTCACAAGCCTCTCAGGAGGCCCGAATTCGACACTTTTCGGGATTTCTCGGCCCCCGGAGGCCGGAGACCCTCGATATCTCATCCTGAAACTTCTGAAGTCTAACGGAACCCATAGGAACTATTGCCGCGGCCTTCCCGCCCGGTTTGAATATTTCTGAGTTCAGGCCTGCAGAGAGGCTTGAGACCGTTAACGGGTTAAACATAAAAATTAATAGTTGTCAGAGAAACATTCAAGATTAATGTAAACCTGAATTAAAATTTGTCTGTAACATTTTATATCGAAAAGAACTAATCAGTTAAAACCAAAACCCCTTGTGGTCTTGCAGATACAATTTAAAATTATTATACTATAATTTTATAAAGGCATTGATAATATATTTCAACAATTTTTCTTTGTTTTATTTTCTTTAATATACCTACCTGAAAACACAACTCAAACATGCAAAACGTGCAATGTAAAAATTACAATAAGACAAACCTTTATACACTGAGGAACCCTCAAAAATCATTAAAAAATCTTTTGCTTTAGAAGGTACATTAAAGGAAATTTTTAGGGGCGACAAGAAAACTGAATAAACACTCGTATATAGCATTTCCAAGTCTATTTGAACCTTTTCCAAGTCAACTGTAACCCTTTCCAAGTCAAATGGAACCTTTTCCAAGTCAAGTGTAACCTTTTCCAAGTCAACTGTAACCCTTTCCAAATCAAATGGAACCCCTTCCAACTCAATCGTCACCCTATTTATTTTAATATTAACCGTTCCATTTCTGGGGTCACCTGTGGTGTTGTGGTTGGTGGCATGGCAACCTACAATACTAAAGATCGCGGGTTCAATTCCAGCGGTGGCCCTAGGATTTTTTAATGGGAGTAAAAAGTCCTTAGCTATGCCGTCCCTCGGATAGGACGTAAAATGGAGGTCCCGAGCCTGTACGATTTCAGGTACTCGTTAAAGATCCCTATCCTAATTATACCTGGATAGGCAAAATTTAGGACTCCCACTGTAGCATCGTCCGATTAGCTTAAGTAGCATAAAAATGGACGTTAAACAAACAAACAAACCGTTCCATTTCAATTGTCACCCTTGAAATAATATACTGAAGGTAGTAACATTTTCGGATTTCTTTCGCTCGGGGGTCCAATTTCATACTAACGGGAATGATATTATTGAAAAAAATATTCCATTTGTAATTTAGTGGCGGGGGGGGGGGGGGGGGGAGTTCAATATAGCAATTCCAAGTCTATTTGAACCTTTTCCAAGTCAAGTGTAACCTTTTCCAAGTCAACTGTAACCCTTTCCAAGTCACAAGAAACTCTTTCCAATTCAAATGTAAACCTTTCCAAATCGCAACCCCTTCCAACTCAATCGTCACCCAATCTATTTCAATTGTAACCGTTTCTATTTCAATTGACACCCTTGAAAAAATCTATTGAATATGGTAACTTTTTCGGATTTCTTTCACACGGGGGTCCAATTTTATGTTACGGGGGACAGTTTTTTGAAAAAAATATTCATTTTGTATTTCAGCGGCGGGAGGGGGGTGGACTAGAAAAAAGTTAAAATTTCGGATATCTTTCACACGGGGGTCCAATTTTATGTTTTGCGGGGACAATATTTATGAATATTAAATGTTGCAAATGATCCTAGAGAGTAGATGGAACGAAAAAAAAAATTGCGTAAATAAAAAATACCAGAAGAAAACAACAAAAATCTTTTAATAATATCCTGAAATAACTCTCTACTCTGAGAGTTACTAATCTAGGGTTGTGTTGGTACACCAAATGTGTTGGTTTTTTGTTGTTCCAAACTTCAGCATTTTTCTTTTCTTTATCAAACATTTATAAATGTAAAAGTGGTCAATAAGCAATATTGCCATTTTTTTTTTCATTGTCACAGTTACAATATAACTCACTAAAGAGTTAAAAAAAAACTTTATACAATTGAACTGTATTGTTTCTATATTTTTTTTTTCATATTTATAATATATCTTTATTCACATTTGCCTAAATTTTTATATCTGTAGCCTTCTACACAATTGAGTGAGTCTAAAAATAAAAATGTTAGTAATAAAAGTAAAATTCCATATTTTAAATTTATTATGTTATAAAAAATATTGGTTTAAGATTGTCTATTTCCTGACTGTACTGTTTAGAAATTACTTAATAGAAGTAAATTGAACAATGCCGTTGATAACAAACAAGTATTATGCCTTCTTACTCAAATAAACAACAAAAATAATAGAAGCTGAAATAATAGAACCAACCAGAATAATAGAACCTCAATTAAGGTAGATAGTAAAAAATTAAAAAAAAGGCTAAGTAATCTTAGTGCTCAATTAGGAAAATATTGTGTCATCATTCCTAAAAAATCAATTTGTTACCACATTCTAGAGTCCGTTAGTTGATGCTCATTATGAAAAAATGTTATAAGCACGTCTTTTTTTATATTTGATTTTGAGAAAGAAAAGATAGAAAAGTCGAAATCAATAAAAACAGCATGCTGCTGGGCCTAGTAAAACTAAAAAATAAAAAGGATTTATAAAATTTGGACATCTGAACTCGGATCTGTATCCGAAAATTGTATCACTTGGCTCACTATCATATATCTTTTGAAAATAAAAATAAAAAGACCGGAAGAAAAGTTCTTCCCAAGATAAGAAATTCATACGCATGTGAAATCTTATACTTTTTCAATCGTGTAAATGACGTAAAAGAGAACTGCTATTATATTGTAAAGTGAAACAAATCCATATGATATTGTTTGTTAGATTGAAAGAAGTGTTAGATTTTCGAAACCGTGTAGAATGTTCAGACTAAATATAACAAGTAATGGACTAAAGCCTTAGTCTTTCTCAGTGTATCGAATCGTTGCAAGTAGTCCCTTTTTTTAACGTTATTAATTTTTTTTTTACTTTAATTATTGATTCGCAGATGTCAGCAAGGTGCTGACAATCAGCGAATGAGGTGGTTTATTTGGGAATAATAACATGTCAGGCATGAGGAAGGAAAGCACCCAGCAGCACTCTCTTCCTGGCTTGACTCAATTACTTCGGTTGTCTATAAGAGCAGATCTCTCGTCCATGCGCTTTTTTCGCCTCCACGTTCCCTTGCGTATGTCAGCCATATTATTGATTAAAAAATTTGGAGGTCCATTTAAATTAATGAAAAATCGTTTGTATACCGTCGTTATTTGCTGGTCGACTGTTGGTGTAAGGAGGTCCGTATTTACTGTCTTGTTAGTCACGTACCAGGGTGATTTTGTGATAAGTCGTAAAAATTTCTATTGAAAAAATTGAAGTTTTTGTAAGTCTTTTTAGCAATGCTGAATAACTGTGAGGAATATGTCCATATGGGCTTGAGCAAGTAAGTGTACGTATTTAGTTTTTGTTTCACTTTCATTAACGGGCAATTCCACGTCAAATCAATGCATAATAAATGTATACATTAAGTAATACATGCATTAATAATAATTTTAATTCATTCGCCCACAGGAAGTTGGATAATCGTTGCCGTAGCAGAGAGGGAAGTTAGATAAAATGTAGTGTGTTTTAATTTCTCAAATTGTTAAGAGAGGACACCGGTCATTTATCTAACACCGGTTGGCTAACTACACACCGGTTATCCTGAATGCAGGGTTATCTGATACCTTGCTCTCTTTTTGTTCTCTTGTTCGTTCTCTGCTTTTTTAAATTGATGAAAAATCGTTTGTATACCGTCTTTATTTGCTGGTCGACTGTTTGTGTAAGGAGGTCTGTATTTACTGTTTTGTTAGTCACGTACCAGGGTGATTTTGTGATAAGTCGTAAGAATTTCTATTGAAAAAATTGAAGTTTTTGTAAGTCTTTTTAGCAATGCTGAATAACTGTGAGGAATATGTCCATATGGGCTTGAGCAAGTAAGTGTACGTATTTAGTTTTTGTTTCACTTTCATTAACGGGCAATTCCACGTCAAATCAACACAAAAATATACCATTTTGAACCTATAATCTTTTAGATTTTTTATATATATTTTTTTGAAAAAGTAGGTCATACTGCCTATACCTATATCATATGCATATGAATGTATGGATAAATCATACACTGTTCTATATCATATGAAATGGCATGGAATGCGCTGTTAAACGACACCAATCTCATAGTCCTAGTCCAATGTGGAAAACATCTGCAGCTATTTTTAATCATAAAATGCTAGATTTATGAAATTTTATTACTAGCTTTCAATTTTTTTAGTAATGAAGAAATTTTGATCCCACTTTTATATTTTGTTGTATGAATGTATATAATACTGCCTAAATTTCTTTAGTACCAACCTATACATTGTTGTATATCATATGAAATGGCATGGAATGCGATCTTAAAAACCACCAATCTCATAGTCCTAGTCTCATTTCGAAAACACCTGCAACTATTTTTAATCATAAAATGCTAGATTTATGAAATTTTATTGCTAGTTTTCAATTTTTTTGATGATGAAGAAATTTTCATCCCACTTTTATATTTTGCTGTATGAATAGAAATAATACAACCTATTTTTCAAAAAAATATATTTTTTTAAAAAAATGCCCTTTTTGAGAAAATTGAAATTAAAATTTTACATTTAGTTTTAAGAAAATTTCTTTAGTACCAACCTATACATTGTTGTATGTCATATGAATCGGCATGGAATGCGCTGTTAAACGACACCAATCTCATAGTCCTAGTCAAGTTTGGGAAACATCTACAGCTATTTTTAATCATTTTTTTTTCGGTTTCTGGACCTATTTTTAAGGGATTTAAAGATAAATAATTCAAAAACAGGTAGAAATATCTCAGTAATATTTCACAATTGTTCTAGTAGATAGAAGTAGTACACATTTACCAAATTTCAAGAAAATCTGAAATGGTGAGGCTCAAGCCTGTGTTGAATTGACGTGGAATCACCCTAACGTTAATAATAATTTGATTTTTCATTGTTTGTCTGACATTGTGAATTATAGTTTTATTTTAATAAAAAATATTTAAAACCACATTAGTGTTACTATATGAACATATGCTATAAGTAATTAAATATGTAAAACTTAAATAGGGTGCTTGTAGTAGGGAAAAATAAACATTCACATTTAATAAATGTATTCATTCATGTATACATTAATGCATAATAAATGTATACATTAAGTAATACATTCATTAATAATAATTATAATTCATTAGCCCACAGGAAGTTGGATAATCGTTGCCGTAGCAGAGAGGGAAGTTAGATAAAATGGAGTGTGTTTTAATTTCTCAAATCGTTAAGAGAGGACACCGGTCATTTATCTAACACCGGTTGGCTAACTACACACCGGTTATCCTGAATGCAGGGTTATCTGATAACTTGCTCTCTTTTTGTTCTCTTGTTCGTTCTCTGCTTTTCCTACGAAACCATAATCATCTTCCACGATTAGTCCAAACGGTTATTTTGGTAATTTATCCGTTAAAGGCACAATTAAAATACTATTAACCTTATTAAATTAATAAATAAAACATCTGAAGAAATTAGTAGTTGTCAGAAAAACATTCAAGTTAATATAAACGTGAATTGAAAAAATTCTGTAACATTTTATATGTAAAAGAAATAGTTGGAGGAAAAAAAAAAAACAAAAAAAAAATAACTTGTGGAATAGCGGATATAACTTCAAATTATTCAAATATAATTTCATAATTTCATTGATAATAAATTTCAACGATTTTTTTTCTTCTTTAATGTACCTACCTGATAAACACAGTGTAATACATTTTTTGAAAGTTTAAATTAGTTTAATATCTTATATATCATGAATTATGAATTTTAGAAAAATGAAAATCACATTTCTAATTATGTAGAAAAATTACTTTTTTCTGTAATCGTTGAATAATGGTAACATTACTAAACTGAAATGAGTGAAGAAAGTGAAACATTTTGCAATAGAGTGAAGAAAGTGAATTGCCTTCTTAATTAGTAATAAGTATAAATTAAAAAATAATTTGAAGTTGGAAATTAAATGCTTTTAAATGTTTCTTAACATTGTAAGAATTTATTTTAACAAAATAAATTGAAATCTGAATGAATTATTGGTGGAAATAATCAATATATTTTAAAATTTAAATATAATAATAATTACCTTCCTTGTTTATAACCTGCACTATTTTATAACTGCACTACTTCACAATCATTTTAATTTAAACAGACATCTTTGATATTACTAAAAAAGTTCAAAAAACACTGATTAAATATTATTATTATTATATTATTTTTTATTTAATGAAACATTTTCAATTTATTGTTATAATATTTTATAACCTTTCACAACCATGCTTATAACCTACCAACAACATACCATAATCTTCACAACATCCTAATTTTTTTCATATTCTGGTTAGATCTGATCATGTATTACACGATTACAGAAAAAAATTAATATTACACTCGTGAAGAAAGTAGAATTTACAACTCTCGTGAAATTACCACACTCGCTTCGCTCGTGTGGGTAAACGTTTCACTCGAGTTGTAAAATGATCTACTTTCGTCACTTGTATTATAAATAACTATAATTTCCCTCTATATTTTTTATCTACATCCACAGTTGTATAAATATGTAAATATTGTAGTCTTATGAAATAAATTAAAAAAAAAAATATTTAGAGTTTAAAAACCATAAAAGATAGCTAAGCTCTCATTGGTAAAACCAATAAATCAGATACGCCTTGGTAATCATAGAGTTGTCATAAGTGGATTGCGGACAGAGGTGGATATTTAAATTACCTAAAACAAATATTGAAGAAATTACAAGAAAATTTAATGATGAAAAATGAAGTAGGAAGAAAACGTTCAGAGTGGTTGTTTGATAACGCTTAACATGTCTAAGGAAATATTGACTTTAAATAAACGACATGTACCATCTAAAAAGGTATAGAAATAAAATAACACATTATTTTTTAACTATATAAATCTGGCATACCAATGTAAGACAACCTCATTCAGGGGCGTATTTAAGATATCATTATTACTAGAATATAATTTCAATAGCAAGCATTCCAACGGTACAATGACAAATCCTGGTTGAAATGGGACACGAAATCAATTGCCCTAGAGCTGGAAGGGACTCCAAGGAAATTCCTGTAAATGCTAATGACTGAAAGGAATTCGCCCGCTATTCCTGTCGGTAAATTTGTCAGAATATTCTATTGTTACTCAACCTCAACCAAAATTTAATGTATTTTCATATTATCTTTCATTGTTTTTTTTCGTTTTTCACCTTAACCCTTAACTACTCACGTCGGGTCATATTGACCCGTACCAAGTTTCATTTCATTGTTTTTAAACCTTTTTGGCATTGAATGATCACCAAACTTTGACATATCCTTTGTTTTGGCTCCAGTTACATCTTGGCAGTGTCTGAAAAATAAGGGAGGTGTTTATTTTACCTAAATCGATATTTTGACCCGAGGTGAGTAGTTGTGTAAGCCATTTTTTTGGGTCCGATGCGGGGACTAAATTTGTATAAAACCACTCATTTCTTATCTGTTTTAACTGCAAAGGTTGTTCGTAGAAATTTTTTTGAATTGAAATCAAAAGAAATTATGTTAATAATAGTAATGTTAAGGAGTTCCTTTCTTTGAATACTTCACTTCAGACCTATAATTCAACATATTAGTCACGTTTTAAAACTTTCATTTATTGTATAAATAAATACATATTTTCAAGTCTTCTCCTGTTGTTTAAAACTAATATCTTACACCCTAAGGTTGTTTAATTTCTTTTTTTTGTTCTGGGTCATATTGACCCGAGGTGAGTAGATAAGTAACATTGATTCAGGTGAGAAGTTAAGGGTTAATTCATTTATATTATCTTTATTATAGTTAAATTTTTCTATCAATACTTTTTGTGCTTCTATCTTCCTTATGACATTACCTATATTATTTCCTATGTAGCACCAAAAGTCCTGCCTATGGTACTACCTTCTTTAGCGTATTTTTTCATAATTTTTATGTTTTGTTAATATCATTGTACTATTGTATGCATTTTGTTTACTCATTGTGTACTTCTCTTCAATATAGTTAATCTCCCTATGCTCTATAGAGGATAAAATGACCTGAGTAGTTGAAGAGCCCATTAGTTCTAAATAAAATAAAAAATACCCTTGCGTTTTTCTTTCTTTTATAACAATAGGAATCAGTTTAAACCTTCAAAGGAAACCATAAGTTCTTTCGAAAGAAGAGAAAAAGAAAATCCAGCAATATCTTGGCCTGCAGAGAAGCCGCCCCCCCCCCACGAAACTACCTCCTTGGCAGGCAAATTAAAGACACGTCGGAAGAGTCAGAACTAGCAGGAACTTACTATAACCGCTGCCAAGTTCCGGCGGAAAAAGAGCAAAACAAAACAGACTTCCTCCGGTAAACATGGTGCACGTTAAGGAGGGGGAAAGTTGAATTTAGCTGTGTTTTCCTTTCCCCATTGCGACAACAAGCTCTTCGCCTCTAGGGTATTTAGCCGCCTTTAGGGACACAACTCTGCTCCATAGCTATATCATGCCAAGCTATTTTATTACACTTGTACTATTTACATATTATATATAAAAAAATCTAAATAAAAAATCTAAATAAAAATCTAATTTGATTCATAACTTCTAAACCTCGACTACCTATCTCTATGTTTGTTGACTGTTTTGGATCAAATCGAAACTGTTAGGCTGTAATTAATAAAATTTTAAAATAAAAAATATCCCCACTTTACCCGGTAAAGTGGGGTACCCCTTAGGGTAATGTGGGGTATCCTTTTTGAATTGCGTAAAAATGCTTTAATATTGCCCTGAGTACTAAATAAATCATACACCTATGTATTAAAATGTTGGAAAATTTGTATAAACCTGATATTATTAAAATACTTCAGCATGGGATTAATAAAAAATTGTTAAGTCGTTTATTACAAACGAAATGGAAAATGTCCTTATCTGAACTAAAATTATTACCACAATGACCAAAGTTATTCATTTTAATATAATTGATCAAAAGATTTTTTATTACTAATAACTAAATATATTTTAAAACATAGCGCAGGGGAAACCTTGTGATCCTTAATAGTTCTGCAGAGCTTGCAAAGAACACCGACAAGTTTGAATTGGCACAGCTCACAAAAGCACACTGTTCAAAAATCATTTTCTTCAAATGATTCTTTTAGCTGTTTTTCTTCAGTTTTCTCTTCTTGACTTTTTTTTTTTCATTATGCATTTGCTAATGATTTTTCATTGATTTATAACGGTTTTCCTGGATTATTTTTTCTGTAGATTTCTTTTTACTGGCAATTTTCTTTCCTTTTTTTTGCTTCGTTTTTTTTTTATCAAGTTTTTGTTTGTAAGCTGAACAAGTTAAAATGGTCCCTACTATACCCAGCCCTTAACGTCCCCACTTTAGCCGACTGGGTCTTTAATGAAAATAAAAATCGTAAAACCTCTCAAATTCTAAAGAACAACTTTTCACTATAGAACCCCTTACTAAACTAACACCACAACCAAAGGAAACAAATATACCATTCAGTTGATAAGTAGCGCTAAAATACACGGCGATCAGATCGGTACCCCACTTTACCCAACTCTCCCCTATTTGTTTTTTTGTATGAGGGCTGTTTGTTTGTTTAACGTACCTTTATGCTACTAAGGCTAATCGGACGATGCTACAGTGGGAGTCCTAAATTTTTCCTATCACGGTATAATTAGGATAGGGACCTTTAACGAGTACCTGACATCGTACAGGCTTGGGACCTCCATTTTATGTCCTATCCGAGGAGTGGTATAGCTAAGGATTTTTTACTTCCTTTAAAAAATCCTAGGGAACCCGTGACGTTTAGTATTAGGTTGCCATGCTAACCACTACACCTATGTGTAGTGTAGTCAATATGTAAAATAGTGGAACCAACATAGAATATTTAATTGATATATTTGAGATTTAAAGCTCAAATTTTTGTTCTCGTTATCCAAATTTTTTTTTATTAAGGGGTTTTCAATATTTTGGGTCAGTGTTTTCTCTTATGTGTTCACTTATATCTTAATTCTTAATATTTTTGCTTTTCTTTTAAACTAACCAGACAAATGGCTCTGGATACGACAATGTTCTGTTATTCCTAGGGGACTAGATGCCCCAGAATTAAAATTATTTTCTTTCTTTGTTTGAAGGTGTCGAACGCTAGGGTCATTATCATCTTATATTCTGCTAAGTTTTACTCTTTATTTTTCTATAATATATATTTTTTTCTACTATTCTGTAATTTTAGTCTACATTTCATAATACAGTTTTTTTCCGTTTGAGGAAGTCAAAAAGATTATATATTGTTTTTAGGCTCTCCTTTAAAATAGAATTTGTATTGAAAGGTGTTTCTAACATCGCTCTGTCAGTGTCGTATGCTTTACATTCTGTTAAGACATGTTCAACGGTAATCGGGCTGCCGCAGGTCAGGTGGATCGCGAGCCATTACATAGCTAATTAAATTGTATTTCTCATTTGTGTCCTAGTAGCACAGGAAAAATAGACTAGCATGAAAAATAATTGTACCCATATTAAAGTTTGGTCTTGACTTCGTTTTAATAGCGAGAATCGAGATCTGTGGGGTCTAACCAAATTAAAGGGAATTCGTCACCCTTTAAGTTTTCAATTAATAGTACACACTTCATAGAGGCTAGGAGTGCTAAAGAAGGGTCTCTTAGCCTCAGAAAGGACCTGTATCAGAATAATAAAATTATGAGGCCATATTCTTACCTCTGGGCTGCCTAATTGATAATTTTCGTAATTAATTATGACTTCTTGCTAACGTAATTTATTTCGTACATCCCATTTTTAAAAAATAACTAAAAAATGAACCAGTGTAACACTAACATTGTTGTAGGTTTCGAAGGGTACAGAAAATTGATATTCATAGGGTGTTTCGTACATACAGTTGGTGAATGCGTTAGGATTTACCAGCCTAGCTCTTCGAATTTCTAACGAACCTCCAAAGCTGTTTATAGCCTGAAGCTTTCGTGAACCAGGATTATTTCCTTTCTATTTCATATAGCCCGTCTCTTTTCTTGGATTTCTGTTAAAAAAAAAAAAAAAAAAATTATTTGTTGAAAATTCCTTTTTGAACAACTGAAAATGTTTGTGGATCGAATCCCCCCATAATGTGTTCATTATTCTTTCACATATTTCATTCTATTCTCATTCTATATTATATCTATTTCGCAATCTATTATATTCAAATATACCGTATAGAGGTGAGAAGGTTTATCAACCAGAGAGTTATCGAAAATGATTGATTCGTCAGTGATTTGAAAGAAAAATTAAAACATTAAGACTCAAAACATATAGGCTTAATAAACTACTAATCACAACCAGTTTATCAATACGTTTAAAAATTTTAGTATACACCTACATAATTCGGCCGGCCCTGTTATACGGTGCACCTCTATTTAAGCATGTAAGCAGATCAACTTGAAAAAAGCTGCAATCAATTCAAAATGGAATAGTAAGGAAATAGTCAGAGGAACTGACATGCAGCGAATGAGGACATTAGTGATTCAAGAAGTAATTAAATTACCAAAAATCTGGGAAAACATAACCAAGAGGCAGGATTCTTTTTTCGATAAATTACCAACCCTCTCAAATTCACTATTAAATAGCTTTAGCCCAGCGAATCTCCCAAGACGATGACAACAACTATATTAATGCTAGGCTTAAGTATTAGAATTTAAGGTTTAGTCAAGAAAGAGGTCAGCCCCATCACCGGTAACCTAGAAAAACACTTAGTCCGCAAAAATTACGTTTTCTCAATACTCCTTAAAATGCATATAACTATATAACAGTATAAGGTTTACTATTCAAGGAAGCAATAAATTCAATCAAGAAATTACGAAATCATAAGGGGCTAGAAAAACGAAAAAAAAAAAAAAAAAAAAAAAAAAAAAAAAAAAAAAAGGATTAAAAAGGGTTTTAGCCTTCTGGTTGAAACAGTTGGAACGAACTGTTCTAGTAAATGTTCGAGTACCTTCTACGCTTGCCGGGAACGTTCTAGACGGACTGGAGTTTAGTCTTGCTCCGAAGATCGGATGATACGGTTACGTTTGTATTACGGTGTAGTTACAAGTTGATACATTTTGTAACCTTGTTAGTTATTGGAGTTTCTATTGTTTATTTGGCATTATAAATTATTATTATTTTAGTTTGATTATAATGATTAAAACCCACATAAATGTAACAGTATATTTCAAATAGTAAAAATCAAAATATTATTTATGTAATGGTTTCTTTCTATATATTACTTCCTTTAACATAATCCAAGCTTATTACGGTAATCCGTCCTTAGGATTTAGGGATAATCCGAGAGCAGACTGTGCGGAATCGATAAGGTGAATATCGATATCCTCTCTGAGTTTATATTCGTAGGGAGGGGATGAGGGTAGCAGGCGCCAACCCGGAATATTTGATGATATCTTGCTCCTCCGACCATTTTCTTATCACCATCCCAAATGCTATGGTGGGGGAGACCTCTAATTAGTAAATTAATTAAAATACCGTTGAGGTTAAAAAAAAATTAAAGTTCTTCTTTACGAGCCGATCAAATAAAAAGAATTTTAAGGTAAAGAGAAGATTTTAATCTATAATTTAATAACTACTGTTCATCTTCGTTTTTATCATAATTTGCCGAAAAAAGTGTTTTATTATAAATAACTAGATTAAAATGAGGAGGTGAGGGGCAAAACTCTTTCGTGCCATTTTTTTTTTGAAAAATTGACATGACAGTGGGTTCTAAAAGATATTTTAATGCTCTTTCAACATATCTTATCAGATTGGAGCTAAACTTGTTATTTCAAATGGATTTTTGCTATACGAAATAGTGGTTTGTTGCAGAACTAATTCGTTCCATAGCTGGTTCGTTACTCGTTTTGATGCAAAACTCTTTCGTTCCAATAATCACTTCTCACTTTGCACCCATCCCATTCGTTCACTTGAGCAGTTTCTGTTACTCTTTCTGAACAAAATATCGAAAGCTCCTTAAACTCTCGTGTTTTATTTCAGTTTATATTCGATTCTTCTTACCTAGCTATATTAATAATTGATTTTTCAATGGCTCCAACTAGCTGAAAGACTTTGATAATCTGCTGAAAAAGCAGTTTGGTGTCGAGTGGAAGGCCAATGATTCATTGAAGTATCACACACGAGTTCTCAATACATCTGCCACAGACGAGGGAAACAACGAACAACAGGATGGTGAGGTCGCTATTGTTGAAGAAGACGATAGCCTTAGGATCTAGTCTTGTTGTAACTTTTTTGTAGTCAGATGTTTTATATCAGTACGCTGATATTTTTGAAAAATTCGAAAAAAAAAAAAAATATGTTTTAAGTCAGTGGGTGGTATTATTTTGTAAAATGGTACCGAATTCATTAATAAAATGGTTGTGAACCTAAATAAATATTACTTATTAAGAAGATCAACTTACGCTGTGTGAATTAAAACTTGTTCGTACCAATGTGGTGAGCAGCAAAAGTCTTTCCTTTAAACATTTTGTTGCAAAACTTTCTCATTTCATATTGTGTTACTTTTTTTTTGTGACCTATAAATCAGTAATTTTTTTTAGCCCAAGCTCACTTACATAGGGTAGCTGCACCTTTCGAACGCAAAAAAAAAATCATCTTTATCTGGCCACTCTAAAAGACGTGGTCAGTTTTTTGAGTTTTCTGAAAAATTTGTTCAGGTGGAACGAACGAGTTTTGCATCTCACCTCTTCAAATAATAAATAAATCATAAAAAGAAAATATTTTTATATACATCTAGAATGAAACCTATCTTAGATGAAGATGAAATATTCATAAATATGAAATTATTCTCCAAAGAATATTTTTTTTCTACAATTTATTTCTAATTTTAATGAGTATGTACTTTTTGTCAGCACCTTGCTGAAAGGTAAGAATTAATAATTAAAGCTCAAAAAAAAATAAATAAATAAATTTACGACACAGTGCCGTTAGCTTTGCCTATACAGTACCCGCATGTGGAAACAGTTATGCGGGTATTGTATCTAGCAACGAGCAAGGCGCTCGTCTCTGTTATAGGGGACTGAAAAGAACTATTTTCTATTACATAATTGCAAAGAAATAAAATATGAACTAGTTTTAATTAACTATTTTATTTTATTCCCATATAGTATTATTATCACGAGAAATAAATTTATACCAATATTAACATTTCATTTCAAAATGTATTGTTTTTTAAATGAAGTACAATAAGAGTTAAATCTCTTCCGTTAATAATTTATACCTGGATATATTGACATGTATAGGTATATATTTACATAATTACCGCATAATTACTTCAGTTCTGGTTATTTCATCTCAATTTGAAGGCACACGCACTCGTATTAATTATAGGGTGATCAAAGTCGCTGCGTAGGAACGGTTAATTAGAGTAATTAACGAGTTTCAAATTTGTATACCGCTACTAATCTCTTGTTGAAGATGCAAAGTGATTTCGTCATTGAAAACTTTCTCGGGTTGCGTTAAGGTACGTCCTTTGAGGCATACATAGAATTGCGTTTTACGCTTTCTCCCATAACATTCATCCTTGTTGACTGAGCGCAATGTTCTATATCACGGCTTTTACATACAGCTAAATTTAAATAAATAATTCTATATTGACTGCTGCTTGTTGGTTTGAAAATACATTAATCACCTCTCTAAATTAAATGATTGATTTAACAAACAGTATAAATCGACTTAATCATGAAAAATCAACACCAATATTTCATCTTAGAATTAAAGCCCCTTTTCTCGTTAGTTCGAAAAAAAAACAAAATTTTAAGAAAAAAAAAATATATTCTGATTCGAGCTACATTTATACAAATTTTTAATCTTAAAAACTGACTAAATGTTGACTATAGTACAGGACCAAGACTGATACTGATTCATTGAGCTATCAAGGTTACAGATCAAGGTAACATACCAAGGTTACTGAATTAATGGACAATGACTCATGGCTGACTTACAGATGATTATTTAAGACTTTCATCTCCTGATTGTTAACTGTTTATTTTAGTTGAAAATTAAGACTATAAAATGTAATAATTGATTAATTAAATATAGATTAAAGATAAATATAATCAAATCAAAAAACTTCCTTTAATAACATTATTTTTTACACAAATCTAGAACTATTCGGTTTAATTAAGATCCGAGAAAATGAATTAGTATTTGAAACAGTCGATAAGACTAAAAATTAAAGTTCTTGGAATAATTATGTATTGAGTTTCACTATTTTTATTAAATTTATTAACAGTTTTAATTGTCGTTTTTCTGGTTAAGAATGTTTAAGATGATATTAAAAATATATTACAGAATGCACAAATATAAACATCAACTTTCAAGGTGGTATTGAAAATTTTTAAATCCAAGACGTCGTTGTATTACCTATAAATTGTCATGGATCAATAAAATTTAGTACCTGGAACGAGTAATGAGGAATTGGATATTTATCATCCATTCTATGTCACGTGCTATATGAAGTGTCATCATAACTAATACTAGTCAGGTGTGGAAAAACCTATGTGGACTGTGCTAATTTCGTTACCACTTTTAAAACTCACTTCGTATTAAAAGAGTTCCATTTCAGTAAATAAATAAATAATAATAAATTCTTTATTCATTTGTTCTGGGACGTATCCCTTAAGAACAAAATTAAATAAAATACAGAGAGGGCTTTAGAGCCTTGAAGTTTAAGTGACAAATTGAATTGATAAAAGTAATTAGAAAACCTCTAGTTTAAATAAATAAAAACAAAAAGAATACACATTAAATGTTCAATCGAGTGAAAAGAAGCTAGTTTCTGCATCTTATTATATACACATATGTACACACTTATTTACAGGTTGGTTAAGTAATATTTATATTTTCTAAAAAAAAAAACAAAAAAAAAAAAAAAAAAACAAAAAAAAAAAAAAAAAAAAAAAAAAAAAAAAAAAAAAACAGAACAAAGAAAAATTTCTATTAAAAAAAGAAAGAAATGAGATAAGAGCTTCTAACGGTTTAAAAGGTAAATTATAATAGGAACTGTCAATTTACTTTTTAAGGAGACTGGATGGCTAAGAAGTGATGATATAGGCGGGATTTAAAGGTGGAGAGGGTATTGGAATTACGGATGAAAGGAGGAATAGAATTCCATAGGGATGAGGACCTAATAATGAAAGATCTATCAAAAACTGACGTTCGGTGGGCCGGTGTATATAGATCTGAAGACCTAGAGCGGGAATGGACGGAGGATTTGAACTGAAGAAGTTCAGAGATATATGAGGGACGACGGGAACGAATAACTTGGAAAAGGAAGGAGGCTAGGAAATACTTACAGCGGTAGGAAGGATATAACCACTTCAACTTTTCATAATAAGGCGATATGGAGAGGTCACTTGGGATCCCAAATATAAATCGGATGAAACAATTTATTAAACGTTTTAGTTTTGCTTCGAGATCTCCTGAGATACCCCCATACACTGTGCAACAATAGTCGAAGTGGGGAAATATCAAGGAGGTGACCAGAAGTCTGCGTGTTTCGAAAGGGAACAGGTTACGGAGATGGTTCAGTTGCTTTAGGGTTGAAATAGTGCGACGGGAGATATTGGAGATATGGTTTTTCCAGGAAAGAGTTTGGTCAAAGGTCACACCAAGGTTTTTGACAGTTGGATAGAATTAGACGGGATTGTTATTCAGGAACAGGGGTGGGATGTTAGGGGCGGTTTTGAGGAGGTGATTGGAGCCTATTAAGATTGCCTTTGTTTTTTCAGCGTTTAGCTTCAACTTGTTAGCCTCTGCCCAGAGACTGATTCGATTCAAATCTTCCTGAAGCTTTTTCGTCGCTGGCAAGAACTCGGAGGGTGGGAAAGACAGGTAAATCTGGAAATCGTCAACGTAGATATGGTATTGGGAGTGATGAATCAGAAGTGGAAGTTCGTTAATATAAATAATGAATAATATAATAATAATATATAAATAATAATAATAATAATAAGTAATGAATGTAATTTAATTATTATGTAATATTTGCAGTGTACACTACATCTTATATGCTGTTATATGCGCATACAGTGTTCCTTTATTTCTTTGTATTCCATTATCATTTTTTTTTCTTATTTGGGATATCCTTACATCATATTTTATTATCTTTTTTCAAAATAACAGGGGAAAATACATACCGATGAGCAGTCTAAATTTTTTTTTTAATTTGTTACGTAAAAAATACAGTTGGATAACTTTTTATCATTTCTCTTTTGTATTTATCTGTGCATTTATTTTTAGTCTTTCAGTTAATACAGGCGTAAATGTAGAAATGAAATTGAAAAAAAAAAATTTTTTTTTTACTCCGATTATCGATTTTACCTTGAAACAAAAAAGGTCAAGAACCATGAATGTGTGAAGATTCGGTGGTGTATAGATGAGAACGGTTCGGGGTTGGAAGAGAGAGGGAGACATTCGCTTTTGAGCTATTTTTTGCCGCCTGTACCTGACGCTTCTCATAAACAAAGCCTCTTCCTTTTGTCTCTACTTCTTTTTTTTTTCTTTTGTTGTTTCTTTGTTGGTGTTTTTTTTTTTCCTTCTCGCTGACCGGAAGAAAGGGTGGGGTTATTGTTTAATATCTCCTGTTGATTAGTACTATGCTTCCACTTAGGCTTGTCTCTTTTTATTCATTGCTCCCTTTTATTTCATCAACTTCCCAATCTTTCATCCGCCTACCGAAACATTATAATTCTTTTCAAACCGTTTATACGGTAAATCTCAAAAAAAAAAAAAAAAAAAAAATAGTAAAAAATCATTAAGGAATACTGGGGTAAACCGTACAGTTATTGACACCCTTAATACTACATTTCTGTGGTTAAATAAAAAAAAAAACTTTTTATAAAGGATCAAATAGAAACTTCCTAGCTCCTCATTATCTATCCTCATAAAGACTCAAGAGGTTTTTTTTGGGGTCAAAAGTTCAATAGTTTTACAATATGGCAATATTTATTGTCAAAAGTGCCAAATATAGTTATTGGCACCCTGTGGATTTAATTTAGAAATCTTCCCTATGGTTAGTTTGTTAAAGTCTAACTTCATAGATGACTTAGAGGACCCTTCAAACATTAGATTCATGTATCTCTTGTAATAAAATTAGGACTTGTTTACGTATTTATTTAAGTTAAAGTTGGGGTGCAAATAACTGTACTGAGTGCCAATAACTGTATGGTTTACCCTATTTCTATTTCTACAATTTACTTTTTTTTAATTTTTTAAAAATCTTCAATAGTGCATCCTGTAAGTTTTTTATTGAAAGAAATAATACAACCTGCCATATTATGGACATTATTAATATTATAGATCAAAGGACTCATTCACGTTATATACATATTATAATAAATTTCAAACATATAAAAATTTATTACTCTCCCCTATAATACTAATACTAATATTTATTTTGATGTAATAAAAAAAAAAAAAAATTAGAAGTTACAAATGGAGGTTAATAATGTGGAATAGGTAGTTTAAAACATTTAAAAACTAATTTCATAACAGATAACATAAAATTACTTTTATTAACAAAATAATATAAATACACGTTTTACAAGCATTTGCTTTTTTAACTTAGAAATTTACTTTTTCTTATATATTAAAATTAAACAAGCTAATTACAATAGGGAAAAAAACAATGAAAACCTCATATTCTACAGACAGAATTAAAATAAAACTAACTTAAATTAATAAGTATAAGATAACTGTGGGCATTATTACAATTTAATCAAAATATAAAAACTTACTATTAGATTAATATACTTGTAGTTAACATGATGATTAAAACACACATAAAATAACATTTTGAATTAAAATTAAAAATAAATATGGTTTTCATTAGATCAGAAATTATAATATTAAAGCACTACATGTTTCAGTCGTTTGTGCTTGTGTTTTTTGCAATATGAGTTATCATTTGAATAAGTAACTAATGATCTGATATGCTCGTGTGGGCTATTGTGACAGGAATTCAATAACATACACAACATCCACAACATAAATAATACATATATTTAAAATAACATTTAATAACATATTGTTATCTTTAGATGTATAAACCAATAAAATTCAGCCATCCAATTCATTCCCTGCTATCGATTAATCGATATTATTGTCCCACTTATGAGAGTCATATTGAAGAATTGTTAATCGTTACTTGAAGACATAATTTGTGGGACCCATAAAGTATACATTATGAAATAGCTACTATTCCGTAATAACCGAAAATGAACAGCCAAATCAATTTCAGATCAAAAGCCACCACTGCATATCATCAGCATATATTATATGCATATATTACAGCAGCATATCATCATTGTCTTGTTTTAGGAGAGGAGGTCTCTCGTCCAATTCCTTTTCAATCGCCTCATGTAAAGCGTCAGTCGTGGCCATTTCATTAATAAGCTTGTTGCTATGTCTGTATGTCTTGATATGAAAGACAGAATAAAGGATTATTACTTATTAGTTGGTCGATACTTAGTAATAGTTAGTCGGTATGTAGTGTTTTGTTACTAACGTACAAACATGAGTTCGTTATTGGTCGTCAAATATTTGATTGAGAGGTATATTTATTTTTGTAAGGTTGTCTTTTTTCTTGAACCATAAATTTGTGAGGCGAAAGTGCCTGTAGGCTTTAGTAAGTGAGTATGTATTGAGTTTCTTTCTTATTATAAATTATGAGGATTGGATTAACAATATATAATCTTTAAGTTAATAAATTGTAAAAAATAGATTATCTAGGGGCAAAAGCTGATTGGTTATCAGCATATTGATATGTTGCTTTATTGGGATCATTGGCGTACTTTAGAGTCTTTTCTACATTACTTTTTAACAGTTACTTTTTATCAACAAATGATTACTATAAAAGTAATCGCTTTAATTAATATATGACTAGGTAAACGAGAAAACAGGTTAATGAAATATTTATTTTAAATCAATACAAAAACAATGAAAAAAAATATCAAGCTAAACTGGAAAACAAGAAGCCATGTCTTCAAATATTTGATGAAATTAACTTTTATCACTGTGCCTCTGTCTCCATAAGAATACCATAAATAAGAATCTAAGAGATCGCTTCTAAGAATAAGAATAAACTTCAATTTCATATTGTGCCCTAGATCACAGTTTTTAAATGACGTGATAAATGTAAGACACTTTTATCTTGAAAAAAAGGTAATACATTTTCTCCTTCTTTACTCAAAATAATTAATTCAATTAAATTCATTTTTGGATCCATTTTACACAGAGAATAACCTCTTTAATAGAGTTTGCTGAGCCATATGTTTTAATTTATTATTAAAAAAAAGAATAATGAACTGTTTAAACTAATCATTTCATAATAAAAAATCTGGTGCGTGCGCACAACACACAACTTTCACTTATCAACTTACTTAGATTAGAAATTAATGCGTTTTGTTAATTGCCACTACTCAAATGAACAGAACGGCTTTTTATTATGAACAATGGTCTGTCATTAAAGGCGTACTCCGCATGCATGGGCTCAACGAGTTTTATGAGTTGACGGAATATTTTTATTTTTTTCTGCTCTTTATGTTTTCTTTATTTTTATCATATCTCATATTTAGCCATTTATAGCCGTTCCTGAGATCATCATAATAGGTAAAAATTAGAGAAAAAATAATGAAATAAAGTGCCCCAATTTTGACCAATTTTGATGAAATGTTGGCTATCACATCTTTGGCGTATACATACATCAAATACCCAGTTTGATCAAAATCGTTAAAACCTTTTTTGAGTAAATAAAAAAAACACGTGAAAATGATACAATATTTATTAAGTAAAGTCCCCCCTCCGGTTGAACAATTTTGATGTAATGTTGGCTATCGCATCTTTGGTATATACATACATCAAATACCCAGTTTGATCAAAATCGTTAAAACTGTTTTTGAGTAAAAAAAAAAAAACACGTGAAAATGATGACAAAATTTATTAAGTACTGTAATTTTTACAGTCGAATCTCGGGCATATTAATACATCAAATACTCAGTTTAATCAAAATCGTTAGAGCCGATTTTTGAGGAAATCGAAAAAACTTAAAAAGTTATTTTATAAAGTACCCCCTCCCTTTGAGCAATTTTAATGAAATTTTTGCTGTCACATCGCGGGCATATACATACACTAAATACCCAATTTCAGGTTCGCACGGTTTATAGTTTTTGAGCTAGTCTTTTCACACACACACACACACACACACACACACACACACACACACACACACACACACACACAGACCATTTCGCGGGACTTGGTTAATTGGACTCAGGGGACCCCAAAACGTGTATTTCCGTTGAAAACCGGAAGTCGAAATTTTTCACGATCGCAATACTTCCGCATACTATATATGAAATATAAAGGTAAGTGAAAGTAAAAATAATAATAATGGCAGTCTTAATGTAGAAAAGTCCCGTACTTTAATCTAGTTTCGCCATAATAAAAGCACATATGATTACAAAAATTAGATTTGCATCATTATTGAATTTCTATTACCTATTGTAAGGTTCAAGTCACGAGAGAAAGGGGCGAACAGCAGTTTGATGAAAATCTATATCGACCGATTTTATTGGTATCGGCGAAAAATTAGTTGAACCCAATTTATTTTTTGGCATTGGCTCTTGGCCACCACTTATAAGAACCCACAATAAGTGTTTCTTTTGATTGTGAGGTGACGAATGACATTTTCGTGTATTGCATCATGGATGTATAATTTTATTATTATTATTATTTTTTTTACTTTATTGTTTTATAAAGTATCGGTGCTATTTTATTTTATTTTATTTTTCAATATTTCCTTTTAATATTCACTAGAAAGAAAAAAATTGGACTATCTACATCTACTCTACACTGTCACGGCACTCAGCAATCGGGCTGGATATATCTGACGGCTGTAATTAAAACTCGCGCCCCTGAGCCGGCTGATAACTGGATAACTGGATTATTACGTTACTTGGAACTGGAACTGGGATTGCCTGTCACCGAGCCGTTATTTAATAAACTCTTCGGGATCTTCCCTTCAGTTCTGCCTCTTCATTATCATTTCCGTTATTAAGCCGATCTGCATACCTAAATTAATAACCGCTTTTCTTCCGTAACGGGCGGTTATAAGGCGTTTTTAGCGTATTTTACTGGATTAACATTTTGAATACCTACAAATCAATGAAAATAACACATAATAAATATGCGGTACCTTATTTTTACCTATATATGAATGTATTGCGATCGTGAAAAATTTTGACATCCGGTTTTCAACGGAAATACATGTTTTGGTGTCCCCTGAGTCCAAATAACCAAGTCCCGCGAAATGGTCTGTATGTGTGTCTGTGTGTATGTAAACAGACTAGCTCAAAAACTATAAACCGTGCGAACATGAAATTGGATGTTTAGTGTATGTATATGGCCGCGATGTGCCAGCGAAAATTTCATCAATATTTCTCAAAGGGAGGGGGTACTTTATTTAAAGAATTTTGTCTAATTTTTACGTTTTTCTCGATTTTCTTAAAAACGGCTGTAACGATTTTGATTAAACTGGGTATTTGATGTATTATATGGCCTAGATATGACTGTAAAAATGTCATCAAAATTGATAAACCGGAGGGGGAATTTACTTAATAAATGATGTACCAGTTTTTTTCGATTTTCTCAAAAACGGCTCTAACGATTTTGATTAAACTCGGTATTTGGTTTAAGTATATGCCCGCGACGTGAAAGTCAAATTTTCATCAAAATTGACCAACCGGAGTGGTGCCCCCTTTATTTAATAAATCTTGTATCATTTTCACGTGTTTTTTTTATTTACTCAAAAAAGGCTTTAACCATTTTGTTCAAACTGTGTATTTGATGTATGTATATGCCAAAGATGTGATAGCCAACATTTCATCAAAATTGGTCAAACGAAGCGGGCACTTTATTTCATATTTTTTTTTAAATGTTTACATTTTTTCGACAATCTCAAAAACGGCTTCAACGATTTTTTTCAAATTCGTCATGTTTAATTAAAATTAGGTATTCTTTAATATGAGGTAGTCTTTATCATTATTAAAATGTTCTGAGGGGGCTTAAATGGGGTAGGGCCCTTTTTTGTTTCCTATAAAGTACCTTTGTTTTTGTTTATATGGAGAAATTAACTGTTTAACGTTATGCCTAAACATAAGAAATGGCTAAATATGAGATCTGATAAAAATAAATAAAACATATAGAGGAGAAAAAAAGAAAAATATTCAGTCCACTCATAAAACTCGTTGAGCCCACGCACGTGGACTACGCCTTTAATGACAGACCATTGTTCATAATTAAAGCCGATGTGTTCATTTGAGAAGTGTTAATTAAAAAAACGCAATAATTTCTAATCTATGTAAGTTGGTAAGTGAAAGTTGTGTGTTGCGAGCACGCACCAGATTTTTTCTTTTTATCAGCGAGAGTGAAGATGAATATAACCATCCCTGTGGTAAATATAAGAAGAAATTCGGTTCATTTGTTGTACATGTCATAAATGAAATATTGTTTTTTGCTAAAAACTATCTTTTTTTTTTCATAGTCTTTTATGATCATTTTAAGTTGTATTGAAAAAATGTGATTTTGTGGAATGAGTGTTCTGCTAAGTAAACGGAGATGGGGCTCACCTCTTTCTTGAATAAACTCAAATTCTAATACTTAATTCTAACATTCATATACTTGTTGCCATCGTCTTGGGACATTTGCTGGGCTGAGGCCATTAAATAGTGGATTTAAGGCCTGTCGTAATTTATCGAAAAAATAATTCTACCTCTTGGTTAAGTATTTACTGATTTTAGGTAATTTAATTATTTGTTGTACTTCTGAGGTCCTCATCCGTTGCATATAAGTCCCTTTGGCTATTTTTCTTGTTATTCCGTTTTGAAAGGACTGTAGCTTGTTTCGAGTTGATTTGCTTATATGCTTAAATAGTGGTGCACCGTAAAATAGCTCTGTCGGAATTATTCTCCGAATATAAATATTGTTCTACCATCTCTGTGGTGCAGCTAAGAAGAAATTCGTTTCATAAGTTGTATATTTCGTAAATGAAATATTGTTTCTTATTAAAAGTTATACGTATAAAACGTTATGAAATAGAGCAACGAGACCATTGATATAGTTCAATCAGTCAATAAGTTGTACAAAAATTTACGAATTATGGAATAATGCAAACACTATGCTTTTAATATATGTACCTATCTAATTTTCCTGGATCTCAAAACCTACATAAAATAATTTTTTTATCGAGTAGGTGAACACAGAGCTTTTTATTGCCAATTTTATCTAAAAATTTTTAGGATTATTGCACTTTCATTTTGAATATTTCACTTTTAAATGTTATCCCATCATTTGACATAGGTGTCCGATTGAAGTATTAATAAACACAAAAAAAACTCAGTTTTACTTCGTAAGTTATTCGTAGTATTTTATTGTAAAAAATAAGAAAAAAAGAAAAACCTATTCACTATTGAATTTTTTCATCTTTAGAAATAATGATTTTGTATCTTTATCATAAATTTATGATTTACTTTTTTTTTTAATTTCTCTGAAACATATTTTGTTTTGTTTTTTGTTCGTGCGCATTAAAAATACAGTTACCTATATGCATCTTTCAAAATTACGATTAACAGCAATAAAATATTAGGTATTAGGTAAATGAATTTTACAAAAAAGAAAATTTTATATAGTTGAAATGATTTCGTAGATTTTTTGCGTTTATTATTGTTATAATTGATGCTGTTTTGTTTTGTTTTGTTTTTTTTAGTTTTTCTATATGTTATATATGGAGGTAAACCAAACCATGACCAATTTTTTAGTAAATTGAATGTTCCTCTATGGATACTATGATAATTAATTCCAATTACATATCAATGTCAAATATTAAATATATACGTTAAGCTTTCTCCAATAGTTACGAAAAACAAATTCAAAAAAATATCTAACTGTCTAAAACTAATAAGGATTTTTTCATGACTTCTAGATGTTTTTCACTTCCCGGGTCTATTGAATTTTCGGGTGTTCTCTGGATGTAGGGGAAGTAAAGATTTTATGTAACTTTTTTTAAATACGTTTATTTAATTTGAAAAAATCTGGTGCGTGCGCGCAACACACAACTTTCACTTACCAACTTATTTAGATAAGAAATTGACGTGTTTTGTTAATTGCCACTTCACGGAGTCACAAATCTTTCCACATCCATTTCTTATTTTTTCCTTTTATGAGTAATTTAAAACACACGTGAAAATTATACAAAATTTATTAAGTAAAGTACCCCCTCCATTTGATCAATGTTGATGAAATTTTTAAAGTCATATCTCGGGCATATTAATACATCAAATACTCAGTTTGATCAAAATCGTGAAAACCGTTTTTGAGTAAATAAAAAAACCACGTGAAAATGAGACAACATTCATTTAGTAAAGTGCCCCCTCCAATTGATCAATTTTGATGAAATTTTTACTGTCACATCGCGGGCACATACATATACTAAATACCAAGTTTGATCGAAATCATTAAAGCCGTTTTTGGGTAAATGAAAAAAAAGCACATATAAGTGGGACACAATTTATTAAGTAAAGTACCCCCTCCGGTTGATCAATTTTGATGAAATTTTTACAGTCGTATCTCGGGCATATAAATAGATCAAATACTCAGTTTAATCAAAATCGTTAGAGCCGTTTTTGAGAACATCGAAAATAACTTAAAAAGTTATTAAATAAAGTACTCCCTCCCTTTGAGCAATGATGATGAAATTTTTGCTGTCACATCGCGGGCATATACATACACTAAATACCTAATTTCAGGTTCGCACGGTTTATAGTTTTTGAGCTAGTCTGTTCACACACACACACACACACACACACACACACACACACACACACACACACACACACACACACACACACACACACACACACACACACACACACACACACACACACACACAAGACCATTTCGCGGGACTTGGTTAATTGGACTCAGGGGACCCCAAAACGTGTATTTCCGTTGAAAACCGGAAGTCGAAATTTTTCACGATCGCAATACTTCCACTTACTATATATTTCATATATAGGTAAGTGAAAGTAAAAAGAAACAATCTTTAAAAAAAAAAAAAAAAAGAATCAACTCGAAACAAAAATGTTAATCCTTTCTCTAGAGCTTACAATCTTTGGCAGTTTCTTTCTCCTCATTGAAGAAAACTATTAATGCGTTAAAAATAAATCAAACATATTCTATCCTATCTTCAACTGGAAATAATCACTATTTTCCCCCCATCTGAGTAATTTTATTATGGGTCTTAAAAATCTTTGGCAACTTTAAGTAATTTAAATAAAATATTTAATCTAATAAAATAACTATTTTTGAGCCTTTATTATATCTTATATCTTATAAATTATTAAGGAAAACTAATGCCTATGACAACGATTTCCAGACATGGATAATTCCCTTTCATCATCTTATTTAGACTTGACTGAAAGTAATGCTCTTTATAGTGTTTCCTGGTTATAAGAACTCTGGCCTGTTTTTTCAAACAGTAAAACCCTTTTTTTTTTTTTTTTTATCATTGACTTTGAAAGTATCGGTGCCTTGATTTGTAACAACGCAATAAAAGTCTCCATGTTCGAAGGTAACTATTGTTTCAACTTCTCGATGTCATGAATTTTTTCTGGACTGAAACCAATTGATTTCCGGGAATGAACGAACACTAATAAAAAATATTTAGATGATTTTTGAAATGTACGACTTGATCATGTAGTAGCTATATAAGCATAATAATCGGATTTAAGTCCTTGATTGAGCTAACTGCAATGGAGACAGTATGATTGAAATGAGGCACCCAATGACTGTGTAGTTAGTTGGTATATGCTGATTGACGGCGACAAGGCTGTCAGAGATCAGTTCACAGTTCATGGCTCACTGACAGAAACACCACGCTCCGTCAACTCGTTCGGTCAGCTCGCGGTTAGATGACAGCACAAGCTGCCATCATCTGTCAATTTAAATTTTATATAATTTAATATCATATAGAATTTAATGTGGTCAAATTTCAACTAAAAACGTTAGATTTCATCACGTTTAATAAATTAATTAAAATGAAAAAACTTCCATTACCAGAGTACATTATAACTTAAATAAAATATTTTTTTTTTTTTTTTTTTTTTTTTTACCATTTAGTAGGGTAATCCGTACAGTTATTGGCACGCTTAAGACTAAATTTCAGTGGTAACATTAAAAAAAATACTTCTTACGAAGAGATCTAATTGAAACTTCCTATATCTCCTCTTTACCTATCCTTATAGAGACTCGAGAGGTTTTATTTGGGATCATAATTTCAATAGTTTTACAATATGGCAATATTTATTGTTAAAAGTGCCAAATCTAGTTATTGGCACCCTGTGGATTTAATTGTGAAATCTTCCCTAAGGTTAGTTTGTTAAAGACTTACTTCGCAGATGACTTAGAGGACCCTTCAAAAATTAGACTCATGTATGTATATCTATAAATAAAATTAGGACTTGTTTACCTTTTTCTTTAAGTTAAAGATGGGGTGCCAATAACTGTAAGGTTTACCCTATTAACCATGATATCACTAGCACCCTAAATCGCACCAAACTGACTAATGTTCGTCATGTTTTTTTATTTTTTAAGATTTGGTACTTTACCATTTTATTGCACGAAACATGTAGATATTTAAAATGACTCAAAATAGATTTAACATTGATAGAAGAAATAATTTAATAAAAACTGTTTAAACTTTTTGAATTTTTTTTTCCTTTCCTAAAAATATCGATTTTCATATTCACGGTTCGCCATTATAAATGAAAACAACGTATGAGATATATATGTGTTTTATCATTTGTTGTATGTTAACCTTATGTGAGGAAGAGTTTGTATATTCAAGTTTTTTTTTAAAAAGAATTAATCTCTTCCATTTTTCTACCCTGCTCTAGAAAAAACGAATGACCTTCAATGTTTAAATTATTTTGAATATATAAGGTAAATTAAATAGATCTCTAACCCTTACCAACATAATTTGATGTCATTTAAAATAAAAATTCAAAATCCTATAACCCCTATAAGATATGTAACACTTATCTGAAAACAGCTAAATTTCAGTTTTATCACAGATTTCTCTTTCTTTTATTCATTAATATTACGTAAAACATTATTTTGACATAAAGGTTTTATTTTTTTTTTTAGAAAAAGAGAGAAACTCCTCCATTTTTTTGTCTTTAATTATTTTATTTTATTCAACGTTTCGGGCTTCTCGCCCGTCTCTCCGTGACATCTAGAGTAACATTATTAAATACTCCACAACCATCAGTTTTGTCAAACCAATTGACAAGTCATTGATTAATATAAATAACATTTAACACATTTATTTGTGTTACAGACTTATATTAATCAATGACTTGTCAATTTGTTTGACAAAACTGATGGTTGAGGAGTATTTAATAATGTTACTCGTTTTTAATATGCCAGTTATTCGTGTTTTATGTATAAATGCTAAAAAGTATGCATTTCAAATAAAAACATAAGAAAAAAGAACATTTTGATTAAAACTTGGCTTAGACATGAAATATAATTTTCAATGAGGAAAAACATATGATTTCAGTTTAAAATAAATTTAAAAATTGAAGCGTGGGAATGCATGAGGGTATAAGTGCCTTAGGAAATGTTTACAGAAATGATGTGACTAATACTCTAACGGGAGTGAACTACGTTGAGTGCTGACACCCATGCGATCTTTCATACGTTCTATGAACTCTTTTCTGAAAACAAAGCATTACTTATACCCATTTCTGAAGATTGGCTTTGGCACATATAACAATTTGGCAAAAAAAAACTTTGTTTTATTTTTTTGGCACTTAGACCCTTATGCATTTCCACGCTTTAATTATTTACTATCTTATAATCTATGCTTAAAAAAATTTAAATCACTGTTTTGATTTTCTAAAAAAATCATTCTAATCAAATAAAAAAAATTTGCATTGAACAAACAAAAAATATAGTCACATCTGACAATATAAAAGTGATAAAAATAAAACTTTTAATAAAAAATTAAAAAACGATTTTTAAAAATTAAAGTTGGCAGTACAGTGACGATTATTGTGTGGTTATTGATTATTATTTTCTTTTTTTTTTTTTATTTTACCTAAGACCGAATTTTTCAATTAAAATAATTTAAATCACTGATTTGATTTTCTAAAAAATCATTCTAACCAAATAAAAAAAAAATTACATAGAACAAACGAAAGATCATTCAATACAGAAAATATATCCATATCTAACATAATAAATAATAAAAATTAAAAATAATTAAATTTGGCAGTACAGTGACGACTGAATAAAGTCACTGTAGTTGGCAGGCTCGTGAACTCTATCGGCGTTCGTTGGAACTAGAAGCTGGCAAAGTAGTTCCGCAAACCTCCGCCAGGTATCAGCTCTCTTCAGCAGTCTCTTCAACGGTGGATATATATAAACTTTCTTTCTACATCTATTTTTACAATAATTTCCAACTGAATAAAACTATTAAACACAACTATTTATCAATGTTTTATTGTATAATAAACATTTAAACAAATAATTGTTAACACCATTGCAAATATTTATCAGACACATTGTCATTTGAAAATTGAAACTCACAAGAACGAACCAATCTCTAATGTTACTCTTATGTCAGTTATCATTGTGATATTTTTAAAAGAAAAATTGAAAATTGTGTTCGATTCAAAGTTAATGTACTGATTAATAATATTCTGAAATATGCATAAACGAAAGAGGGCGATGAAATTGATTTAGGATCCTGACTTTAGGTAAAGGAATTCGATGGGGTAAGTTCTGTGCAACAATTATAAGCAAGTATAAACCCTGGAATGTCAGTTTTTGGGAGAAATGAAATAGGTAATTATTTTTATTACACGCCAATTATAGATCGGTTTTATTTCGTTCATTTCGGTAAATAAAATTACTGATAAAATATTTTGAAAATCAACTTCAGTTCCAAAAAGTTTTGGCATAACTATCATTATTTACGGTACTTTAAAAAAATCTAACAGTTTAATTATTAATTAATATATCAATATGTTTGAGGAACTATCGAGTATTTATACAATATATTCCACGGGAAAATTTGCTTAATTTGTTTTTATTTTTAATTCACAATATTCAACGTTTTAAATATATTTTTTTTTTTAATTTTCCAAGGTTGATGGCATTGGTTGTACCCTTACAGCCAGGTCTGGCATATTTGTAAAATGCTATTTCACTGTTGTAAAATGCTGTAATTCTATAATCTGTATTAAGATCATATCTGTTTTATTTATGGATATATATTTATTTATATATATACAATATTTATGGATTTTAAATATACATATTTAATTATGGATTTTAAATATTTATGAATGGAAAGAATTTTACTATGTTCAGTTAACTTTAATAAGATATCGTACGTCATATTATCTTTTACAGCTTTCCAGCTATAGTACCCCGGACAATGCTTTAAAATGAAAATTATATTGGAGAGCTTAATTTTATCTTCTTTTATTCTTTAGGTATTTGTTGAAGATTGACATTTCGTTCATTGCAATGAGGAAGTTTGAAGTTTAATATTCATTAACTTGTAATTTAACTATTAAATAAAATACTATTGATATAGAATGCAAGGCCTCAAAGTCTCGTATAATTTCAATAATTCACTTAATCGTGCAGGTTACATGCCAAATTTTCGCCTATTCAGGCATCTTCAGGGCTACAACAGTTTCACATGCAAGCTAGTTTTCAGTCTGTTTCTAGCTTGCATGTGAAACTGTTGTAGCCCTGAAGATGCCTGAATAGGCGAAAATTTGGCATGTAACCTGCACGATTAAGTGAATTATTGAAATTATACGAGACTTTGAGGCCTTGCATTCTATATCTATAATTATATAGTCTCTTCCTAAAAGCTTGTTTTATAAAATATTATTGTTTTCAAATCTTTTTTTGGCACGAAATTAAAAATCATGGCCTTTTTTATTCAATTTGTTTCGCAGTACTCCTCCACTGCGCTACCAAGTTCGCATCCAAGCCGAGTCATTCCTTTCTCTTCACTGATCCCCTTTCACCGATCCAGCTTCTTTTTTGCGAAGTTATGAGGGAAGGTGGAAAATTCGTTCAAATAGCCGAATCTATCCAGGACATTTTGTCTTATTTTTAATATGTATATATTCACATAATTATTTTCTGGTGGGTTCCCATATTTATAATTGTTGAATAATTTTAACAGATGAGGGTTTAAATAATTTTTATTCGAAGAAAACAAAAAAAAACAATACAGTAACACAAAAATAACCATATGATTCCAGCTTCAGACCAATACTAACTCTCCATTCCATAGCTACTTTTATTTAGCCTGAATTATAACAGTGTAGGTTCCCGACAAGCGTAGAAGATTCTCGAACAGTCACAAACATGTATTAGAACAGTCACAAACGTGTACTAGAACACTTGGTAATTGTTTAAACAAAAAGTCTAGAATACCAATCATATTGTCATAGTGTTTCAATGTACACTATCTTGGAATATGATTTTTATTGTCTGGAAAACAAATTTTTTAATCTTCAAATTCGGTGAAATATTTTATAAAAGATCAGAGTCCATCCTGGACTGTAGAAGAAAATTGCCGAAAAATAAATGAAGTTTTTAAGGTTGCTCACATCAATTGTACATATTAGTATAAAATACCGAATAACTGTTTTTTGTTCGCAGTTATACAAAATGGATTAATAGATTTAATTTGCGAATCAAACATGTGACTATCGATTTCTGAGTTTCAAAGATTTTCAATCTAAAGAATTATGGTACTGACCGAGAGATCAAACATTCTGGAGTGGTACGCGCATCAGTCAACTTTTACTTACCACGCTCCTTCCTTTGACTGAAATTAATCTCAGGAAATGTCCTCCAGCGCTACAGGATCGGGAATTTTTTTTTTCAATGCCAATTAGTTTTGATTAATCTATAGGAAAATGGATATTTTCGTTAATACTCATACACTGGTGTGCCAAGGATGAAATTCCGTACTCCATAATTTCCAGAGATTCAGTGGACATTTTTTAAATTACCTATTTTTTATTTTTTTATTTACGTAATACTAGACATAACAATGAAGTTTTAGATTACACTATTGAGTTTTACGATATTATATAGTAAAGGGAATCGATAAAAGGTGTTCATAATAAGGGCAGCTGATAAATAATAAGAAAAAGGCAGCAAAATGGAATTCTTCTCAGGAAGGGCTAGTTAATATTTCTTTATTTAGATCAATACTTAATAAAACATTGATTACTGTAAATTTTATTCATTAAAGTTTACAATTTGCTAAATGTTTTCTTCCGATTGATTAACATTTTTGAATAGCGGACCCTTTACTTCTTCTCACAACAATGCACTCAGCTGCTCGCGGTGTGGACTATAATTCCTTTCAGTGATATCATGAATCACAAACCATTGGTTGTTCCGCTGGCATAATGAAATATGGACTGTATAATGGTAAATGAATTAAAAAAATTCATTGTATTTGGATTAATTAATTAAACAAAATATGATACTGCATTCATGAAAATAGATGTTGGAGTTTATAAAATATTGTTAGTGGTTAATTTAGTAATTTCAGGTTTGAATAATTATTATTAGACGAAAATAATCATTTAAAATGTCATACAAATAATAAAACTTAATTATTCAACGTGGTTACAAAAGTATCAAGTTTTAACGACACAGTAACACCAAAGTAACCATAAGATGATCAGAGCAAGACTGATTCTCCAGTCCGTAGCTGTATATGGTCTGGATTAGAACATTCTAGAAGGTTCTCGTAGAGGTAGAACATTGTCGAACAGTCACGAACAGGTAGTTTGAATAGGTAGTTAGAATAGTTCACAAATAAAAATAAAATAAAAACAGTTAAATAAGTAACAACATGCATATTTACCTGTGACCATAAAACAGTTACAATTAAAAAGGCTAAATCCCCAAAATATGAAAATTACAGTTCTCTGAAAACACGCAAGTCAAATGATTACACTAATCTTCAATCTTTCTTTACAGTAACTCAAATATAACCATATTCTTCGAGCTTCAGAGCAACACTAACTCTCCAGTCCGTCGCTTCTAATAATTGTTAGTAAAGGCTGGAAGGTTCCAGACAAGCGTAGAAGATTCGCGAACAGTCATGAACATGCACTAGAACAGTCACAAGCATGTACTAGAACACTTGGTAATTGTTTCAATAAAAGTCTAGACAAGTCTAGAATTCTGTTAAATCATATTTGTGTTTCAAGTTACACTATCTTGGAAGATGAATTTATTCTCTAAATTCTCTCTAATCCGTCGTTCCTTATATTTAGTCTGGATTAGAACATTCTAGAAGGTTCCCGACAAGGGTAGAAGATTCTATACAGATACTATGTAGAACAGTTCGAAATGTTCCAAAAAAATATCTATAACTCTTCTCGATCTTATGTTTGTGTACCACGTTACAATATATAAGATTTTTTTACTACCCTTAAAAATAAAAATTTGTTGAAATTTCACAAAGCCCGCCTTTATGATTTTTAGATATTATATTATACGATGTTTTGTGAGAAAGCCAGTGGCAACAGTCATAATAATTTCAACGTTTTGAATCTCCTAGAATATTACCAAAAGGGTAATAAATAAAAAGATCTACCCACTCTTAAAAAAAAAAAAAGATGTTTTCATTTAACCAGGAAAGAATAAAGATCACGAATATTTGAGAGGTTTCAAATCATCTCATAGGCAGCCAATGTGCAAATTGCCTCAAAAAACGGATTTTTTTTCATATTATTTGGTTTACAAAAAATCTGATGATATGTCCTAAGAAATCTTGAATAGGTCCGATAACATCCTGCAGACACCCTAAGCCAGGATATCTTCGACAGCTAGAGTTCCTTGAGGATTCCGACCCAAACTCAATCCTAGGATACTTCCCTCCTCCTCCTCCAAGGCGTGGCACACGCTGTATACTGATCACCTGTTACCTCTACTAACTAATTTATAAAATTGCGGTTTCTATCTATTTTTTTTAAGTTATCCTGCAAGTGTAACTGTGCAAATACCATTACATTTTCTAAAAACCTTTATAGCAATTCCATTTGAACATTTCAATTTAAAGGATATTTATTATATACGATGATATAGGAGCCAAAAGGTATAGGTAATATATAATTAATGTAACGTTGAACATATGATTTAAAGTCCCAAACCTTTTGTTAGAACGAACTAACAGTCGGAACAAACCGAAATAGCACGTGTTTGTGACTAGGATGCTCGACTGCAATCCACACCGGGCTAGAACATTCCACGCTAGCCCTTTTATGACTATATATAAGAAGCGAGTGACTAGACAGTTATTCTTGTCTTGGTTCTGAAGCCCAAGCCATATGACTATTTGTGTTACAAAGTGATAATTGCTGTAACCTGTTCAAATATTTGTGTTTTGTAGTTCGTGTAGCATTGACTATTGTTATTTTTCTTTGAATATAAATTGTTAACCTACAGAAGTGTTACAATAACAATAATTTATAAGTAATTCATTATTAAAAATAAATGTAAGAACAGATCATGGAATAAGGAGGGAAGTAAACTTTTGGATACGTTACTAAGAAATTATATATGACAGGATCAATGTTTTTGTAATTTGTTAATTGTAAGCTCCATGTCTCAAATTTTCCTTTCTTTTAACTTGAATACTTGAAATATTTTAGCTAAGAAATAATTTTGTTTTAATTTGAATGTTGTAGTCATTCAAAGGAAACTTTGTTTTCTTGTTTATTTTCACTAATATCTAATAAATATATTTTGCATCAATTAAATTTAAATCGCATTTCAAATGGCATATTTGAGTTTAAATTTCAGTTTTATTCGTTTTATCAATATTATTTCGTTCTATCAAGGATTGGAAATTTTAACCGTTTTGGCGGAAGCATAACTCACGCTCATTTTGCAATTCCTTCAATTGGAAATGCTACTCCAAATGTAAAATTTCACAAAGTTATTGAATATCAAAGGTTGCATAAAACGAGCTTCCAAAGAAATTACTTAGCTCATTCTAAAAAGTTAGTTCAAGTTCCTTCCTAGTCCTTGTGGTACAAGAGAAATTTACGTGAACAATGTGTTAGCTTGCAAAAGGTCAAACTTTTCGGGCTTCTGGTCCATCTTCCAGGGATATCTGTAGTACATTTTTAAGTTTCTCCAACCATCTGTTTGTCAAAAAAACAAACAAAAAAAAAATTTACATATCATTCTTAAAATAATAATTAACAATTAATAATTTAAAAACTTTACGAAAATCGACTTGCCCACCTATGACAATTAACAACGACCCAGTTCCTTAAAAGAATTTCGTGCGATACCTAGGACTGTACTTAGACAATAGAACGACTAACTTGGAACATATATACCAAAATTAAAAAACTAGAACTGAACAGACGGTACAAGCAGCTTTCACATCTCCTGGACTACAGATCATCACTCACCTCAAGAAACAAGTGACTAATTTACACTACCATTTTATGTCCCATTTGGACATTTGGACGGGCAGAAGTTTGGGGTTCCGCGAAACACATCCACATTAACAAATGCACCTTGGTTTCTTTCAAATCATACACTGCACAACGACATGAGCATACCGGCAGTAAAATCTTACATACAAGACAAATACCAAACATTCCACTCTTCAACGCTACATCACCCTAACCCACTCATCCATTCTCATTCCTCCTCCCTGTTACCTGGTCAGCCTCGACGTCGAATGAAACGACAGTGGCTATGAGACCTCTTTATACACTAAATTAAAAATGCATGATGAAAGTAATTCTAAAAAAACACTGCGCAGGTGCAAATCTACTAGCGGAATAATAAAAAAAAAATTAACGATATTATTCTGTGGTTTTAGAACTATTTCCATTGTCACACTTTTCTGTTGTTTCAAAAATATAACAGATAACACAAAGACTATTGTTAAATGTTAATTATTACTTAAATATTGACATTAGTTTAAACAATAAATTTTTTCACAAACATGGTTATGGAGTCTTAAAAATGTACTACAGATATTCCTAGGTAAATAAAGTAAATATGGAAGAGATTAACAACTATCCACGTTACAAGGAAATATCTACCATGCTCAAAGACCAAGATCTACCCACAATCGAACAATTTGTCCTATCACACACCTCCAAATATTTCAGTAATCAACAGCCTCCACAAATCTATTAATACAAGAAATAGGAAACTATAACAAAAACTCACTCAAACGCTACACTCACATATATTACTACATACATATATAAACATATATGATTAAACTAATCGTTTCTGATGTCTGTATTTCCTCCATGCTTATGTATTTATTTATGCCTTTATTGAGTTCATTCTGTTCATTTTTATTATGTATGTTTGTGTGTATGTTTTTTTTTCCTACTGCCTAACCCAAAATTATCCATATTTTTGTCTGTTAATACTACATAATCATCAAATAAATATAAATTGTTGATTTTAAGGGTTGTATATCCGAATCCATGTATAAATTCGTATTTATGTACGCTGTAAAATTTCATAATAAATAAAAACTTCTCTCTCTCTCTCTCTCTCTCTCTCTCTCTCTCTCTGTCTCTCTGGAAGAGATTCCGTCTTTTTAAGATATCCCAGGTTTCTTTTTTCCTCATTTTTTAGCCAATCCATTTCGATATCGACCTAATTCTCTCAACTCGATAAACAACTCCGAACTAGGAAAAGAGGCCGTACAGGAGCGAGCTGGACAAACATGGATATATATCTGGAACTACCAAGTTGTTTTCCCTGGAAGCGATAGATCAGCGACAAGAGGCAAGAACTGGATGCTTAAGAGGGTTCGTTGTACGGTGTTCGACGTTGAAGGATCGAGTTGCCGTCTCTGCTTCCAGCGTCAACTTGTAGTACCTAACGACTTATTTTAACTATGCTTATCTTAGTTTTAAGTCCTAAGCAGGGATGACCGGGTCCTATTGTCTTAACAGGTAACCAGCGAGAAACTCCCGTTTCAACCGCATTTAAAATTAGCCACCTTACATTTCAGACTGTTTATTTACATGCAACTTAAAGACGAATCTTAAATGCAAGACAGCTACAACCAAAGAAAGCAAGCAATTATTTTATTTAATTATAAATAAAGCAAGACAACTCTAGGACAGCCAAGGGGTATTTGACTTCTTATTTTTACCAAGGTAGGCCTTACGAGCTCATTGCTTTCTTTTATGGTTAATTATGTCTAATTTTTTTTTTTTAATTTATGTCATGAAATTACACAAATACATATTTATGAAACTGTGGATGTAAAAACAATTTTAAGATGGAAATGAAAATCATTTTTCTAGATATATAGAAATGTCATTTCAATGTTTTATAAAATTTATCATTCGTAAAATATAAGATATTTAACTAATTTACACTTCCAGAAATTTTTTCAGGTGCATTAAAGAAAAAAAATCATTATTTGTTTAAAATTTAGTATCAATGTCTTTATTAAATTATAGATTAATAATTTAAAAATCTGGTGCGCGCGCGCAGCACACAACTTTCACTTACCAACTTACTTAGATTAGAAATTGACGTGTTTTGCTAATTATCATTTCCTAAAGTCACACATTTTTCTACATTCATATCTATTTTTTGTTAATCGTTAAAGCCGTTTTTGAGTAAATAAAAAAAACCCGTGAAAATGATACAAAATTTATTAAGTAAAGTCCCCCCTCCTGTAGATCAATTTTAATGAAATTTTTACAGTCATATCTCGGGCATATAAATAAGTCAAATACCAAGTTTGATCAAAATCGTTAAAACCGTTTTTGAGTAAATAAAAAAAACATGTGAAAATGATACAAAATTTATTAAGTAAAGTCCCCCCTCCCGTAGATCAATTTTGATGAAATTTTTACAGTCATATCTCGGGCATATAAATACATCAAATACCAAGTTTGATCAAAATCGTTAAAACCGTTTTTGAGTAAATAAAAAAAACACGTGAAAATGATACAAAATTTATTAAGTAAAGTCCCCCCTCCGGTTAATGAATTTTGATGAGATTTTTACAGTCATATTTCGGGCATATTAATAGATCAAATACTCAGTTTAATCAAAATCGTTAGAGCCGTTTTTGAGAAAATCGAAAAAAACGTAAAAAGTTATTAAATAAAGTACCCCCTCCCTTTGAGCAATTTTGATGAAATTTTTGCTGTCACATCGCGGGCATATACCTACACTAAATACCCAATTTCAGGTTCCCACGGCTTATAGTTTTTGAGCTAGTCTGTTCACACACACACACACACACACACACACACACACACACACACACAGACACACACACACACACACACAGACCATTTCGCGGGACTTGGTTATTTCGACTCAGGGGGTCCCAAAACGTGTATTTCCGTTGAAAACCGGAAGTCGAAATTTTTCACGATCGCAATACTTCCACTTACTATATATTTCATATATAGGTAAGTGAAAGTAAAAATATATCCGTGATACCACAGGCGATTTTTACTTTCACTTACCTATATATGAAATATATAGTAAGTGGAAGTATTGCGATCGTGAAAAATTTCGACTTCCGGTTTTCAACGGAAATACACGTTTTGGGGTCCCCTGAGTCGAAATAACCAAGTCCCGCAAAATGGTCTGTGTGTGTGTGTGTGTGTGTGAACAGACTAGCTCAAAAACTATAAACCGTGTGAACCTGAAATTGGGTATTTAGTGTATTTATATGCCCGCGATGTGACAGCAAAAATTTCATCAAAATTGCTCAAAGGGAGGGGGTACTTTATTTAATAACTTTTTAGGTTTTTTTTCGATTTTCTCAAAAACGGCTCTAACAATTTTGATTAAACTGAGTATTTGATCTCTGTATATGCCCATGATAAGACTGTGAAAATTTCATCAAAATTTATTAATTATAGGGGGCACTTTACTTAATAAATGTTCTCCCATTTTCACGTGTTTTTTTTTTATTTACTCAAAAAGGGCTTTAAGGATTTTGATGAAACTTGGCATTTGATGTATATATATGACCGCGATGCGACAGCCGAAATTTTATCAAAATTGATCAACCGGAGGGGGGACTTTACTTATTAAATTTTGTATAATTTTCACGTGTTTTTTTTATTTACTCATAAACGGCAACAATAAGAAATGAATGTGAAAAAATTTGTGACTTTGTGAAGTGGCAATTAACAAAACACGTCAATTTCTAATCTAAATAAGTTGGTAAGTGAAAGTTGTGTGTTGCGCGCACGCACCAGATTTTTTTACTTTCACTTACCTATATATGTAATATATAGTAAGTGGAAGTATTGCGATCGTGAAAAATTTCGACTTCCGGTTTTCAACGGAAATACACGTTTTGGGGTCCCCTGAGTCCAAATGACCAAGTCCCACGAAATGGTCTGTGTGTGTGTGTGTCTGTGTGTGTGTGTGTGTGTGTGTGTGTGTGTGTGAACAGACTAGCTCAAAAACTATAAACCGTGGGAACCTGAAATTGGGTATTTAGTGTAGGTATATGCCCGCGATGTGACAGCAAAAATTTCATCAAAATTGCTCAAAGGGAGGGGGTACTTTATTTAATAACTTTTACGTTTTTTTCGATTTTCTCAAAAACGGCTCTAACGATTTTGATTAAACTGAGTATTTGATGTAATAATATGCCCGAAATACGACTGTAAAAATTTCATCATCATTGAACAACCGGAAAGGGGACTTTACTTAATACATTTTATATCATTTTCACGTGTTTTTTTTATTTACTCAAAAACGGCTTTAACGATTTTGATCAAATTGGGTATTTAATGTACGTATATGCCCGAGATATGTCTGTAAAAATTTCATCAAAATTGATCAACCGGAGGGGGGACTTTACTTAATAAATTTTGTATCATTTTTACGTGCTTTTTTTATTTACTCAAAAACGGCTTTCACGATTGTGACCAAACTGGGTATTTGATGTATGTATATGCCAAATATGTGATAGCCAACATTTCATCAAAATTGATCAACCGAAGGGGGACTTTACTTAATAAATTTTGTATCATTTTCACGGGGTTTTTTATTTACTCAAAAACGGCTTTAACGATTAAAAAAAATAAGATATGAATGTAGAAAAATGTGTGACTTTGGGAAATGATATTTAACAAAACACGTCAATTTCTTATCTAAGTAGGTTGGTAAGTGAAAGTTGTGTGTTGCGCGCACGCACCAGATTTTTTTCTCAACTATTTCATCTGGATATAAATTTTACAGAAAAAATTCTATTCACGTTCGCATTAATCTTGAATGTTTTTCTGACAACTACTAATTTTTTTGGTGTTATTATTTATTAATTTATTTGCAAAACAGGGTGGACAAATATTAATGGGTTCCATAATCCCGGGAATGGGAGGGCGCTGTTGGTGCTGCTTTCTGCAGGAGAATCTTGGAACTAGCTGTTTCAAAGAGATGCCGCTAGGTTTCGCTGACAGCATGAAACAGATTCTTGGGTCTTTTCTACCTTGAATTTTGTGAAAATAATTTCTCTTTATACTGGTTTACCAATTATAAAACATTATCATATATCATTCATGTTTTGGCAAAAGGGCTTAAGTCATAAAAAAAATGGTTTTTGTCTCTTCTTCTTAAAATTCATAATTGACTATAATTTATTCGTTATTCATAATTTATTACAGTCTCTGTTGAAAGAATTTAGTTTCATTCATTATTCTGGAGTAAAGAAATAAAATCAGAAGGAATTTATAATGACTTTCAATAATAGTGGTAAATCGTTGTTTAAGCTTCACATTTGATGACTTAACCCCTATTGACCAAACACCAGTGATCATACGAGTATAGTATCATATATATTAAATCATCAATATATATTATAAAGCAAAGTGTACAATGTGCGTGCCGAAAAGGCTCAGAAACGACTCCACATACGATTAAGAGATTTATGTCAGCCTGTAACTGTATGTCCCCTAACGGAGAAGAAGGTTTCCGTTTTTCTCTTAAGGGTGTGAAATTGAAGAGAAAAGGACTGGAATTTTAAGCCTCTCGCAACATGTAATTAGCCTACCTGAGAATGACATACAAGTTTATGAATGAAAAATTTAGTTCGAGCTGCAGACCACCAGGAAGCGCTAGGGTGAGTTTCACTCAATGTTTATTGTTCATTCATTCCGTTATATTTGTAAAGGTTATATATTTTGTCAGCTGTTCTTTTTAAATTATTTAAAAATCAAGCAAAAATAATTAGTTTCACCTTTTCTTTTAAAATAAATTAATGATTTTACATATCTGCAATCAATTGGAAAACCGTTTGGATACTTTACAAAATTAATTTTCTCATAAGAAGATTAATTGATAAACACATTACATTTAATCAATATCTAACATATACTCAAGTAAATTTAATGCAATATGAGTGAGCGAATAAAAACAGACATAAAACAAAAAAGAAGAGCTGAATAGACTGATTATAAACCGAAAATAACAAGTTTGAAGTGTTCTTATTGTATGTAGTTATGAAAAATGGTTTTATTACTATGTATGATGAGCATTCCAGTTGACAAAATGATGAATTGAATCCAATAATACAATTTTTTCAATAAGCTTTTATCACCGCTCATAGTTCAGGATAAAAAGAAATATGATGAAAAAATTGTGCCCTCATGATATTTTGGTTTTCACTTCGTAACAGTAGTAAGATTGGAGAAGTGCAGAGTTCTGCCAAATTAGGGTGGGGGGGGGGTATATATTAAGGGAGGAAAGGAACTGAACTGGAAGAAAGGTCTTACAAAAAAAGCTTCTATGAATCTTCGGTATTTTCTAAACTTCTGAATCTAATGGGACCATCACAGTAGTCGGCGCTTAAGTTGTACTCCAAATATAGTTTTTTTAACTAATAATCTAATAACTTATTATCTGCTGACTGCTTGGAATGGGCTTATAGGATTCATAATCACAGAAACCATCAAAAATGATGCATGATTCGAGAAAGTTGCAGCAAAATGAATTGTTCATCCACCATTTTCAACACCCTATAAAGTATATAGGGTTCCTTATTTGGGCGGACACTGCAGATCTCGAATCTTAATATTGATATAATGTTAAAATTTTCAAGAAAGTGCTAATTTTGTTCTACATTTCCTTTAATTTTAAAGTTTTTCTGTTATTAAAACTGCCACACAACTACCGGAGCGAAGCCGGGCACCCTAGCTAGTATATACAGAAGTATCATATATAAACCAGTATCATTATCAAAATATCTACTTACTCTCTCTCACTCTTTATATATATTTTATAATTACAATATTATAGAATATTTTTGTTTTACACTGAAACTTTTTAAATGAAAAAAAGAAAACTACATCTGTGGATCTAGAAAAAACTATGTCTCTGGATGATTCTTAATTTATTTTCTTGTTTTATTTTTTTCTTTCTTTAAAACATTTTTCTTTATTTATATCATAATGTATTGCAATGTTTCTTATCTTAATGTCCATTATCAAGCCTTAAAAGTTTTAGCATTGTTAAAAAATATAAAATAATTAAATATAAAAATAACTTTTTATATAGCCATACTATACTAGAATATATTGTATAATTTTTTAAAAAGTTATTTATATCTGTATTTTAAATATTTTATATATATATATATATATATATATATATATATATATATATATATTAACATTTTAGACGCTTGATAATGAGATAAGGTATAAGATCAGGTAGGTCGCAATATATTATGGAATGAATAATGAAAACTTTTTTAATGAAAATAAGTTGGATGCTTGTTCCGCGAAATAAAAAATAAAGGAAAGATTAATGTATTTAATTTTATTATTTTTTTTTTAATGTAAAAATCTTTTTTCAACATGAAGAAGCCTTTTTACTGATATTTTAAGTTTATATAATTTTTATGATGGCGTCTCTGAAAACAATTAAAACATTTTAGTTTTATGATTAAACGCAATCAACAAAAAGATTTATTCTCTTTTATGATTGTTATCAAATTAAATATATTTTTTAAGTTGATTCCAATTTGAAATACAGTATAACAAGCCCAAAATTTCGGCTTTAACTTCCTAACGACGTTATGATAACGTCGAACATGTTGCAACAGATTTGTGTAACGTAATCAATAACAAGAGACTTTTACCATTAGGCATGGTTATTTCGGCACGTTAAAAATATAAATTTACCGACATAATACAATATATATTGATTTTTATACAAAGATGTTTATAAACTTACATATACTTTTTTAACAAATCAAGCAGGCTTTAAAAGAAAAGCGCCTTTTCTTCTTCTTTCTTTAGAAGAGAGGAAAGAAAGCTTGCTAATACTTAAAGGAAACAATTAGGCGCTCCGGGGATTCAAAAGAAAGCTCCTTTCTTAAGTCGACAGCAATAATTACCTTTTTACTCAAACAACCATTTGTATTCGGTAATTATAAGCCTACTCCTTTTAATTATAACTTTATCGTTATATTTTATGGTTATTAAGAAAAATCAGTATATGAGAAAATTTGTCACACGTATGTCCGAGAAAAAAAATGCAAATTCAGTAACCTATAGAAACAAAAATAGGAAAACTCACTTAAAATTTCTAAAAATCTGATAAATATAGCCAGTTAATTATATATATTGAAACTAATAAAAAAAAAAAATTATATTTACGATTAAAAAAACAAAGTGATAATATAAAATATGGTTGTTAATAAAAAAATCATTAATTTATACTTTTATATTTTACAAAAAGAAATTGTATTTAATTTGAATGTAAAAGGTTGAGTTTATTACAGAATTTACTTAAAAGTTGGTTGACAATTGATTGCAAAAGGGTTTTACAAAGAGTTGCTCAGATAATGTTAGTAAATTTACTACTATATATATTTTGTTCACTAATAAACAGTGTAAACATCAGAAATAGATTTTTTTTAAAATAAAAATGTCATCTCTCAGAAATATATTGTTATAAAAAAAATAGTTTTTTCATGAAAAATGTACACAAAATTTTCCAAAAAGGATTATCTTATATTAAAGTATTTCATATTTTGGCTTGTAGGTTAAAATTTCTAGTATATTGTATTAAAAAAAATAAATAAAAATCACATTTGGTAAAATGGAAACCTTTTTCTAAAAATTACCTTTTTTTTAGTAAATAGTTATTCTTGGCAAAAAGTTATATAAAAAAAAAAAATTAAATTATTAGGTTAAAAAAAAAGGATTTATTAAACAGAAATCTTTGTAATTTTATGACGGCTTATATTGGTCCTAATTTCAAGATCAACATGAAGTAGAATCTATGCCGTCTTTTGCCAAAAAGGCATTTTTTGCGTAATGAAATATTGTAATAAAAATGTTTCAGTTTTTTTATTATTAAAAACCAAATTTTCAATTTTTTTTTAACATGAACGATTTGGAAAATCCGGTTTATGTTTCGATATAGCTTTTGCAATTCTTAAGACAAATAATAAATGTTTGAAGGATTTAGAAAAAAATTATGAACTGAGTTGTTTCGTTTTAGGGTGACCAGAAACAGATTTTCCACATGAATATAAACCATTGATAGCTCTGCAAACGAAAATTGAATTATATTGAAAAAGGTCACTAGAAAACCTTCCCGCCCACTTTTTTATTGTTAAAAATATTACCAGTCAATTGTCTATTTTTTTTGCCATAAAAGTTTAAGAATCTTTTATATTAGAAGTGGAAATATAAATTATGTTTCATATACTCATAGAACTAGACACTCCAATCCATTTAATTTACCGAAAACAAATAATACCTTTTTAAAAATTACTTTCATTAGTTTGCAACATAGGTTTTTTATGGCCTTCAAAATGTAAAAGGAGTACACAGTAAAAAAAATCATTTTGTTCTGCTTTGGAAAAAGATGTACATATTTTATTATTATACATACACACCGATATATATGTAATGATGTTTAAGGGCTGATAATGTTTAAAGATTGTAAGAATGTTTAAAGGCTGTTTTATTTAAAAACCATACATATGTTCTAATTATTTAGATTAATTGTTTTAAAGTTAAAGGTTTAGATTTTAATTTGTGTAAATATTGTATAAAAGACTATAAATATCCGATTTTGTAGGTACGTATGTTTACATTTCAATTGTTAATTGTATCATCTAGAATTTCTATTATGTTAAATTTGTAATGATTTTGTTAATAAAGTTTTATGTTTGTAGCATCCAAAAGAAGTTTATAGTCTTTTAAAATTGAAGATAACCAGATTATATATATATATATATATATATATATATATATATATATACATTTTTTACTTTTACATATCATATTGTATTATAGTAAATATCGTATTTGAAATGGTTCAATGAATAAAAAACACCAAGTAAAATAAATATAACTAGGTATATTATAGAAAATAAATAAATCTTGGGGTTTTCGTGGATGCTGGAAAAATTCATGAAATTAATAGAAAAATCTTAAGTTATTACCTACCTTTTTAAATCCCTGCTGGTCCCAGCTTGCCAATTTCATATCGGGAATCGAGGCTCCCAAATATATCCCCGCCCCGAAAAACTAACCATTGCCACTGATGACACCTCCTCGAGGCGACCTAGAAAGCCGTCATTACAGCCGTGGAGTGTCCACTCCAAGGCTACAATAAAAGGCACTCCGGACGACTCCTGGGGTCCATCCATTCCCGGAAAGGTTTTCTTTTCCCCGAAGGAGATTATTCCCCAGCTCACACGGAGCGGTGATATACGAGCTCGGAGCCGTTGTAGCCCTTAAGTGGGCTAACAGCTCTAGCCCAACTTCCACTAACAATTTTCAACTTGTTACATGATCGTAATCTGCGGTAGCGGTCAGGGAATTTCCCAACTCGGGCTACTTTCCCGGGATGTGGTCCCCTGCTCAAGGTTTCTCTGGCTAATTGATTCGGGCTGTTTAAAGGGCAATTGAATAACTTTTTTACTTGTTTCAATGCTTTCAAGGAAGAAAAAAGAATGCAAACTATTGTATAACAGGTACTCGTTAAAGATCCCTATCCTAATTATACCTGGATCGGCAAAATTTAGGACTCCCACTGTAGCATCGACCGATTAGTCTTAGTAGCATAAAGTGACGTTAAAGAAACAAACAAAATTATTGCATAACAACTGCCATCTTATAATACTTGGCTGCTTAAATATATAATTTTTTCTTCATCCGATTAGTATATCTGTACCTGTCAACAACATATCGACAATCAACAGGATTGATGGCCATTCTACTAATCATGCAATGACATGTCAGGCATGTGAAAGGATGGCACCCAACAGTACCTCTTCCCTACCTTGATTCAGCTATTCAGGTCTGTTAAAGAAGGAGATCTCTCATCCAACGCCTTTTTAATCTCCTTCTTACATTAATTGGCGTTTCATCTTTTTTTATTAGTATAAGGAGTATATTGTTGGAAACCATGTTCCAACGCATATAACTATAACGAAGCCTTAACAGAAATTAAGCACTACGAATACTTTCACGTTTTTATTTGTATTTTTAGGCAGGAGTTAGCTAATGTTGTTTGTAAGGAACTTGTTTCATGCTGTTTAATGAGCTCATGCTGAGCATGAAACAAGCTCTGGAGCTTTTATCAAACACCTTTATCATTTAAACTAGGTGTTTTTGAGTTATATGCGTTGGAAGATGGTTTCCACTGGAATCGTAATAAATATAGATTTTTTATGTTCTAAACAGGGCTCAACCTTTCAAATATATCATTCTATTTGCAATAATAAAGCCTTTTATAGTAAGGAGATAGCAATTCATTTTGATCTTTATTTGCCGATTTATATACGAGAAACTGAAAAAAAACAACCAAATAATCGTAATATATTTCACTGCTTTTAGGACACTAAGCGCTGAATACATTCATGTTTTAATTATTTTGCCTCCACAGAAGTTGGCTTAAAAATTAAAATTAATCAGCTCGGTCTACACTTAATTTGAAATTTTAAAACTAATTTAGGCGACATTTTTTATTTGCCGTAGCCCTCTTCAAATTGAAAGCTTTGAAACATGAGCGTAATTCATTTTTCCGCTTAATGGCATATTGCTGATAATTGATAATCGGTTTTGGTGAAAAGACTTAACCGATTTTAAATTTTAGGGACTCAGTCGACGAGAATATACCCTTTTAGTATTTTAAAGTGAACACAATTTCCTCTGCGATTAATTGTTTTCGAGTTATGAGCGAAAAATTAAAAACAGTTCGAAAATTTCGATTTTTTTTTGCTTATAAAATTTGATGGCAACCTATCTGAGGTGGCAGACGTTCACATTTGTTGTTTATGAAATGAATAATTTCAGGCTGTAAGATTAAAAACTTTCTTCAAATCAGACACTTTTTTAACCTCCTCTTCCAGACTAGCAGGAAGTGAGTGATTTATAGTTAATCATTAACTTTACTTCGCGTTCAATTAATAAAGACTCGAACCAATTTGCTTAATTTAATTCAGGATAAAATTATTAATTAAGATACAGCTGATTAATAATAAATTATATTACTTGAAAATATAAATTGAAGCGTGGAAATGCATAAGGGTCTAATAACCAAAAAAATAAAACAAAGTTTTTTTTTTGCCAAATTGAAATATGTGCAGAAAAACATAGTTCACCCTAGAGGGTATAAGTCACATAATTTCAGTAAAAATTTCATAAGGCGCTAATACCATTATGCATTTCCAAGCTTCAATCATCATGATAATTCTTTATTGATTTGTGGCCAGACATATATTAGTTTTTTTGTGATTCTTATATTTAACCTCAACTTTTACAATTTTTTGTCCATCTAACGTTTCGGCACTCACTCCATTATCAAGATAAACATCTGTGACCACAAAATATTTTCAATATAATAGGCTAAATGCCCTTGTCATAAAAATTAAAAGTCGTTATTACTTAAAATCCTCAAAGTCAAAATTTGGACCTTAAAGCTTGAGAAGAAAAGCCTCAGTCCTTTTTTTAACTAGTAACAACATTTAATTTTTATGACAAAGACATTCAGCCTAATTTATTGAGATTTTATCTTGATAACGGCCTGAGTGCCGAAACGTTGGACAACAGATTGTAGTAGTTGAGGTTAATATAATGTAGCACTTATGTGGGTAACAAATATTTATTCAACAAAAACATACAGTTATCAATGCCAACGAATTAATACAACTCAAATATCCGAGCAGGTTACAAAAATGATAATATACAAATCATATGACTTGAGCTTCACAGTCAAGACACGGACTAAGACTAATGGCCCAGTTACTCGCTCCTTATATATAGTCGCAAAACGAACCTCCTGTAAGGTTCCAGGTCTTGGTGGAAGCTGGTGGAACGCCGCACAGTGGTTGAAAATCGACTATTTTCGGAAAAAACCTTATCAAACCTGATCTGTAAGCCGCAAAATAATAAAGTTGATATTATCATAACAACGATTAAATTTCCTATAAAATGCATAGGTTGGAGCCCCGCTTAACCGGATATTCGGATTAACCGGTTAGGAAAATAGAAAAACGAATCATACATCAATTTTCGACTCGATATCGGCATAATTTAAGCACTTTTGCTGTTTCATGCTATTATTATTCTTGATCGTACTTACAGTACCATTTTATTTTATGAAAATACCAAACTTAGGTAAAGAAAAAAAAAAAATCAGACATAGTAGCAATCAATTATTTTTGTCGTTATGTTTTAATTCTTAACTATTAAATGTATATCATATTAAAATATAAGATTGGGGTTATCCGGCTTTGATATAATTTTGATAGGAGATGGTGGGACAGACTGTTCAATATAGATTTAATAACTACACCTCAATCAGTGAAAACCCAGTTCCCTAATTCATACTAAATAACAGCTGAACTTTTTAATACCATTTTTTTTAATTAATTGATTACACAAAATATGTAGACCTGATTTTTGGAACGAACTTTTTACTATATGACACACTCACCGAAATAGACAAATTGACAGCTCAACTACCTCTATCTGATGATCCCCCTCCGGTGTTTCACCCCAAAAAAAAAAAAAAAAAAAAAAAAAAAACAAGGCTGTTTTGTTTCTTACACACATAATAAATAAATAATAAATAAATCTATCTTACGCACAACCTATTATCCTCTTCTTTGGAAGCTCTCCACACACAAAACTATTCTAAATCCACAACTAATCCTTCATCTTACCGTCCTATCGCAGTCTACCTATAAAGGGGAAAGTATTTGAAAAACTTTTCTTGAACCGAATTAAGCCTTTACTTGAAAGTAGTGAGGTGATACCGAGTCATAGGTTTAATACTGTGCAAGCCATTCTTCATTTTTCAAGTAAATTTGTTTTAATTTCCATGAGCTTCCTGCCACTTACTGTTAAAACGAGGCGAGAAAGTTTCGAAATCGATTGATTTCCACCAAGTTATCTGAGGTCATGTTAAAAAACTTATTATTAATAATTTTCAAACACATACTAAAATCACGGTAAGTGAAAAAGTTTTTTTTTTTTATCGATCTAATAACGATTCAGAATGACTTTATAAATGATGCTACATAGCTAGGAAGTAAGGTATGACGTTTTACTTAACATTTAGTAATAACCTAATTCGAAGCAGAAGCTCTATAACAAATAAACTGCAAGAAATAGCATAGGTAATTCAATAAAAAAAAAAAATCAAACATTTACAGACGGAGGTGGACGCAGCTAAAATATGTTTTAATATTTCCTTGGAGGTGTCTTCTTCTTAAAAAAATGGGTTTTAAAACTGCGCTCGACTGCGCTTGAAAAATATGGATTACCGAAAAAAAAATTTGGCATATTTTTATTGCATTTATTCAGGATTTTATTTCGGGGTTAAAACATAGACAAAATAGAATGATTTTTATGGTCGTGTAATATGTGAGATCGCTTTTCATGATTATGAAGGAGAATCGCACCAAGAAACAAAAATGCGAGTAGCAAAAATAATTATAATATTATAAATTTTTCGTTGAAAAACAAGCGTTTTCAATGATCGATTTTCAAAGGGTCCTAACAAGTGTAAAAATCGGAATATCTCCGAATAAATTGGTGGAATGTGTTAGGTAACTATTCTATTTATTAATAATGAAAAGAAAAAGAATAATCCGATACCTTCAAAAAATAGGTTTTTTCCGCCTTTCAACCACTGTGAGCCGCGGCGTAGACGGATCTCGAACAATCTAGAACTAAAAAGTTCGTTTAGCTTGTTCCAACAAACGGTCTGGGATATTAAATCATGTGTTTTTATATTCGACGATTTAACGCTTCAATAAGGATCACAAAAATCTTGACTAATAAATTATTATTTTTTTTTATTACTCATTATTAACAAATTATCCCATCCCATCCCACATATATTATTTCACAAAGCACAAAAATCGGTTTTTCATCAATTATAAGGTCCTACCGTGCTCAAATGCCACGAATGTGGTATCGTTGGATTCAGAATTTCACGGAGCTTTTGCGAATTGCATTCTCAGTGTCCAATTTTTGGTCCAAAATAAAATATCGACCTAAACGTACTGACTAAACAGATCGAAACAAATAAAATTGGGTTTTATGGATTGCGATACGAGCATTAAAACCCAGTTTAGTTCTCATGAACTAAACTGGGTTTTGCGTTTTAAAGCCCTAAAACCTATCATTTCTGAGATAACGCCTGGGTTAGGCTCCTCCGCCGAACGTGGTCAACTACTTATTGTATTACGTTACAGCAAATGCTAGGACCTGTCGTGTTTAGGTTCTAAAAATGTTTTTTCGTCTGATTTAGACTTAATTGTAGCGTTGGAAAATTGCACTCTCACATTTACCAATTACAGTATACTCTCACTTTTCCGGTTCCCGTTTAACCGACTCTTCGGATAAACCGATGGACGCTGTAAAAGATAAAAATTCTTTTTAAAATCCTTAAAAACATTTATAATTTTGTCATATTCTCAATAAAAAATTTTGTTAAAATTTTTATTATGTTGCGGTTCGATAGATCTTAAATAAATTAAAATGTAGGCAAAAAGCCTTTTGTTTTATACTTTCACTTACCTACATATGAAATATATAGTAAGGCGAAGTATTGCGTTCGTGAAAAATTTCCACTTCCGGATTTCAACGGAAATACACGTTTTGGGGTCCCCTGAGTCCAAATAACCAAGTCCCGCGAAATAGACTGTGTGTGTGTGTGTGTGTGTGTGTGTGTGCGAGCGCGTGCGTGTGCGTGTGCGTGTGTGTGTGAACAGACTAGTCTCAAAAACTATAAACCGTGCGAACATGAAATTAGGTATTTATTATATGTATATGCCCGCGATGTGACAGCAAAAATTTCATAAAAATTGCCCAGAGGGAGGGGGTACTTTATTTAATAACTTTTTACATTTTTTTCGATTTTCTCAAAAACGGCTCCAACAATTTTGATTAAACTGAGTATTTGATGTATTGATATGCCCGATATATGACTAAAAATTTCATCAAAATTGATCAACCGGAGGGGGGACTTTACTTAATAAATTTTGTATCATTTTCACCAGTTTTTTTTATTTACTCAAAAACGACTTCAACGATTTTAATCAAACTGGGTATTTGATGTATATATATGCCAGAGATGTGATAGCCAACATTTCATCAAAATTGGTCAAACGGAGGGGGGACTTTACTTAATAAATTTTGTATCATTTTCACGTGTTTTTTTTTTTTTTACTCAAAAACGGCTTCAACGATTTTAATCAAACTGGGTATTTGATGTATATAAATGCCAAAGATGTGATAGCCAACATTTTAGAGGAGAAAAAAAGAAAAATATTCAGTCAACTCATAAAACACGTTGAGCCCATGCATGCCTAGTACGCCTTTAATGACAGATCATTGTTCATAATCAAAGCCGTCCTGTTCATTTCATGGAAATTATTTGTTTCGTGGTAACTAAATGAAATTTTCATCAAGTACAAAGAGAATTATAAAATCAGACGACTTGGAGTATCATGCTTGCATTGCCGAATTATCACAAGTATAAACTTTTATTTATTAATAAAATAAATTAGTGTTTTTTATAGAACAAATGAAAACAAAAATAAGAAATGAATGTGGAAAAATGTGTAACTTTGAGAAGTGGCATTAAAAAAACGCATTAATTTCTATTCTAAGTAAGTTGGTAAGTGAAAGTTGTGTGTTGCGCGCACGCACCAGATTTTTTTTTTTTCACCGAACTCCAGTAAAACAAATCTCTTCGAAGTAAAATTGATCTTGAAACAAAATCCGTATCCTCCATTCATTTCATTAAAAAAGAAATAGCTTCCTATATTTTGACAAGAAATTTCGTCAGTTGACATTAAGGTGCGTAAAAACGAAAAAAAATAAAAGATTTGTGAAAACTGAATAGATTGATAGTGTAAATTTTCTTAAATTGTTAAATAAAATTGGCCCAAAAAATGGTTTCTTTAATTAATAACTATATAGCCTTTGTAAAATAGGTTGTGTGTTGCATTTGGGTTTTATCGAAATATAGAAGTTATAATAATATATTTTGCTGGTTTTTTATACAATTTTCCGGATTGACCGGCTCATTCACTTAAACGGCAATGTATCCGTTCCGACGAGGAGGGATAAGCAGGAGTCTACTTTAGTCATTGGCGGATCTGAGGGGAGGGGGGTGCTATGGGGGCTGGAGCCCCTCCCTTTGGAAAAATTTTCGTCATTTAAAGATAGAATTTGATTTTCCTTAAAGTAAGGAAGCAAGTTAAAGAACAAAAATGCGCAGAACAGGTAGAATTTCAGTTGTGGGAAGGTGAAAAAGCTGATCGGCAGATCCAAATGAAGGGCTGTGGGGCTGCAGCCTCCCCCCATTAGGATGCAGCCCCCCCCTTTACAATCGGCTGGATCCGCCCACGACTGTAATCCAAAATATATATAAAATAAATAAAATCTATTTATGGTGATTCATAGTAACATAGTGATTCATTAGAACTTTGCTTTTACCAACTTATCTTTTTTATAACGGGAATTTCAGAAAACTAAAGTATCCATATAAGAAAAATGAATTTCAATGGTTTCTACGCGGGCTTTATGACACATACACGTTCCACGTTTTTGGGCCAGGCGTTTCACACCTCTAAAACTTTGGTTTTGGTGGGTTAGGCCCCTCAGCTTCACGAGGCTACTTATTGTTTTGTTGCCTCTCCATGGATAGAAACCTATTTGATGTCGTTCTTACCACTTAGAAGACTATCTTCCTCTCCATTGTCAGAAAAATAATCGTAAAAAGCATCTTATGAACTGTTTTTGAAAAAACAAAATCAGTATGTTGAAAGATTAATTTCCAAGACTATGCAACATTCTTAGTGATTTCATATATTCCAGGAAGATTACAGGAAACTTTTGTAGAGAAAAACGTCAGAAAATGAAGTTCTTCCTTAACTATTAAACAGAAAATTAATTTATTCTTCCTTGCTGTAGAAAAAAAATTTCACCTTAAGGCCCGAGTGGTTGGGGGAGAGAGAGGGGGGGGGTACGAACAGGCAAAAAAAAAAAAAGTTCATTTCATAGTTTTGTTAAACCTAGAAGTAAAATGTGATACAAATCTTCCTGCGAAGTGCTTCGCACGGGTCCACCTAGTAAACTTAAATTGGTTACGGTAGACAATTTTACGGTTTATTACTCGGAAAATCACCGGCAGCCACATTTATACTCGAGAGCTTTTATCGCTTTCCGTGATTGAAGATGAATTGACGGGACTCGATAAAGTGGGATCTACCTTGTTGGGAGGATTTTTTCCGATTTGAAGCAGAGGGATAGAGTAGGGAGGGGGCTGAGGCAGGATGAGGGGTGAGGAGGGGGAGCTGCCTTCAACGATATTCCAGCGACGGCCTGTCATTGGAGGAAATTGAAAAAGTTGTGAACTAGATTGGTGAGGGGTGTCGCCCCTGTGTACCAATAGGGAGCGCTTTATCATCGGCATTGCTCCTTTATACGCTTGACAAAGAACACATGTTTTACCCGAGTTAGTTCTTTCATGGATGATATGGGTTTGAACCAAAGGTATCCGCAGGAGTTCGTCTAGGGAGGCAGGATGGTAAACTTCTTGGAGAAATCGAGTTGTTCTGACTATTTAAGGCTTAAACTTGTTAGGACATTTTGAAAATCGATCATTGAAAAGGTTTATTTTTCAACGAAAAATTTATAGCACTATAATAATTTTTACAACTCGCATTTTTGTTTCTTAGAGCGATTTTCCTTCTTAATCATGAAAAGCGATCTCACATATTACACTAGCATAAAAATGATGCTATTTGGTCAATGTTTTAACCCATCTGGCCTACCAAATTTCACTGATTTCAAGTTTTATTTTTTTGACGAAATTTTCAAGAGGAATAACAGCTAATATTGTTACCTCATTGTCTCCGGGAATTCTTGCTGACTTTGTACCCACTCTAATCCCTCACTCGTGTATTTTACACATTTAGATTTCTTTAACCTTTGATAAGGATTTAATCTCGCCCTAATTGTTTTGGGACTCATCAACTTGGAAGCTAATTAATCAATAACGTATTTTCTCCGGGAGTGTTAATTTCCAAAAATAGAAAATTTGAATCCTTTATTTCAATGGTTTTGTATAGAAGGACTTATCATTTATCCTCAGTATAACTGAACCTCCTATCTGTTTAGATAAAAAGGTCAAATGCAAACTAAGAGATGCCAACTTTACAGTTTCCAAGCACCTTATTCAACAAACTAATCCTTTCTAATGAACAAATTATCTCCTACAAACATATTATATCTTCAAAGATTTCATGGAATCATTGATATCGGTTCTCATCACATATGATAATATTTTTATCATATATAACAAGAGCTAAGTAGAGCTGGAAGATTCCAGACAAATCCCCCAATAACAGCCTCTCACAACTTTGCTATTCGTCCCACTAACTATTCCATAAGAAGAACGCCAACGCTACCTTCCACTTAAAAATAATGATGTTCGAGCTCTTTTGTGTCGCATATATTTGTTCAATCAAAACGGATTTTCACTCGTCACTAAAATACCAATGATTGCCTTGCTTCTTTCCAAGTAAGCAATCATTTAAAATTAACCAATCATCTTCAGGCCCAAAATATATTAAATTATTTTATTATATTTCTTTGATGCTCGGTCATAAGGGCTTAAGTCACTATTTGAGCAATTGGAGATTATGTCGTAATATTATAGCTCGACATCAGAGCTACCGGTTAGTATTAAGGTCTTAAGTCAAACTTTAAAAATCGATTAGCTGTACAATTGATATTATAGCCTTAAGTCAAGTTTATAACTTCCTTCCTGGTATTAAGGTCTTAAGTCAACATATGGCCTTAATACCATTCACTACTTAAATAAATTTTATTGGCGTTTGCTATGTATTGTGGATGCTGCCATGATAGGAAAAGGAAATTGAATTAATAATTTAATATCAAAATTTGTAAAGTACTGTATATGGGCAACCCGGTGGTCAGTTTTACCTGAAGGCGGGTAGGTCTTGGAAATACCCCTTGTAAGTATTGGGGCAATAAACCTGTTAGAAATTCAAAATAAGCAAAGCTTAGGACCGACAATGCTGCCGACAAACACCTAGGGAAATACCTAAGAAGATTGCTAGAGAAATTTGTAGCCATAAACCCTGGTTTTGCCCCGGCAAAGAGGCCGCTGGGAAACACGTTTAATATAGAAAGGAAGGGAAATTTTAGGCAGCCAGCCAATCAGACGAAGTCTGGAACCAACCAGCCAGCCAATCAGAAGAAGTCTGAAGAGAGTGGGGGAAAGGGGACTTATACGGTGAAGAAGGAGGCTCGGGGAGTTCGGTCGAGGGGAGAGTTCGGAGGTGGACAGAGGTCGGGGGAGTGTGCCAAGAGGGCGTGAGTGGAACGAGATGGGCAGAGGACCAGATAGGCAGGAGCGGCAGAGTCCAGATTTCCGAGAGAGACCGAGATGGGATGCTGTGCTGAGTCTGAGAAAGCGTCAGAGATGGCAGAGATTGATCCAGTAGATAGGCCAGAGACAACACCAGAGAGTGCCCACCAGATAAGGTTAATACATATACAGTACTAATTGTAATATTGTGTGGTTAGTATTTATTAAAATAATGTTAAATTGCCAGTCAGCATCCATTAACTAATTTGTGCTAGTAAAATATGTTAATATGATATATTAAAGGGGGTATAAATAATTTACATTATTGGTCAATAAAATTAAAGATATAATCCAATTTAGATTTGTTTGTTTATTATCATTTACCCTATGCCACAGGTTTATTGGAATAATATAGAATTGGTAAACACGTCACCTTTGGAAAAGTATCCAATTTACATTAAGGCGAATTAAGTACATTAATTGCCTATATTAATTAGATATTAGCCGTTTCTGGTAACCCCCACCCGCCTTAGAAAAGCGGGAGACCGGAAACGTAGCACGCTATAGTCTTATGCGACAACTCCAACAGTGGTACAGCTGGTATGAATGGAGATGACGTACTTCATGGGGGTTGATGACCACTCAATGTGTGTAATGTTGACCACTCAATGATAGAAAAACAAAAAAAAAAAAACAGCTAAAAATCCTAATTTATCATCCTCACGATTGGTTTCAGCAAGTTAGGGGAACCGGAAAGAAAATGTCATTTCAAGTAATTGAAATGAAACAAGAAAATTTTCTTGGCTTTTTCAGAGCTTCTCAAGACAGATTTAGTATTAAGGAAGAAGAATTCGGATGGGGATTTATTTTCCTGGCATAATGTTCAGGGTCTTCAGTTCACTCAAGACTACGGTACTCTGTTGTACAAGAACTCCTTAACAGAAGAAGAACCCTTCAAGTCAATGAGTTTTAGAAAAAGAGGGAGGCCTTCCATAGAACAGGTTCAACAAAAGTACAAGTCCATGGTTCCTATATCTGAGGTAAAGGAATAAGATCTGATGGATTTACTTCTTCCTCTTATACCACCAGTATTTCACATTTTTTATAGACAACTCCCAATAGATTCTTCTATCCAAGCGGAGGATTCTGACCTCCTGGAAGTTGAGCTTGAGTAGTTCCAAATAAAAGGAATGGAATTTTGAGATTTGTTAAATTTGTATTTATTCATGTATGCCATTAGTATATTTTTTTTAATGTAAAATAATTCTATACCGCAACTATGGTTTATGTATGTCCTAAGAAGCTTAAGTGATTATAAAGGGTAAAATGTTAAGCAAATTTAATCCTTGTTAATTCCCAAATTGTAATTTTGACTTCATTAATAAAACACATTAATACGATATTCTAATGTTGTATTCTGATTTATTTTTTCCCAAATTAAAAAAGAAATGAGTAGCTATCGATTTTATAAGTATAGTAAATTAATTATCATTGCGATTGAAATTTTAGTGAACTTATTTTGTGTAACATAAGGCACAACTTAAGTCAAAGTACTTCATGAAGAGGTGTGCAGTCAAAAGGGTGTGCAATGAAGAGGGAGGCAGGCGTACAGTCAGTCAATGATCAGACAAGAAATAAATGAAGGCGTCAGATATTAATAGTATATGCCAGATAGACTTACCACTATATTGTTTTATAAAAATAACAAATAATATAAATCTTAATTGGATTTTACATGTTTTAAGCTTTGCTGTTGCTCTCCTGAAAAATTCAAATTTTTGACTTTAGCCCTAATCACCGCGCATCAAAGTGAAGAGGTTGGCGGTCAAAAGAGCTTAAGTTAAAATAGTTAAGTCAAAAGTCCAAAATAACTAATCAGGAAAGATCAGTCAAGAAATAAATGTATGCTGCAGATAGGATTGCTATTATATTGTTTTATAAAAATGACAATTACAAATAATATCAATAATTAGATTTTACATAATGCTTTGAACTTTGCTATTGCTCTCCTGAAAAATTAAAAATTTTGACTTAAGCGCTTATGACCGCGCAGCAAAGATTTTTACTTTCACTTACATAGTAATATAGTAACATATAGTAACGTTAAAAAAGGAAAAAAAAGTCTTGAAGTCCCAGACCTTTTGTTGGAAAGAACTAACAGCTGGAACAAACTGTTATAACACTTTTTTCTGACTAGGATGTTCGAGTGGCATCCACGCCGTACCACGAGGTTCTAAGGAGCGATTGATTGGGCAGTTCGTCTGAGTCCGAGTCTTGATTGAGAAGCTCAAGCTCTATGATTAATTCTGTGTTACAAAGTGATAATTATTGTAACCTGTTCTAATAATTGTGTGTCTTCTGGCATTGATAATTGTATATTTTCGTTGAATAAATATTTTTAACCCACAGAAGTATATATAAAATATATAGTATATATTTATATACAATATATATAAAATATATAGTATGGTAAAGTTTTGTGATCATGTTAAATTTTGACTTCCGTTTTAACGGAAAAACCGCACGAACCTGAAATTGGGTATTTGCCGCGATGTGACAGCGAGAACTCCATCAAAATTGGTCAAACGGAAGGGGTACTTTATTTAATGAATTTTGCCTAATTTTTACGTTGTTTTTTTTCAGTTTTTAAAAAAAGGCGCTAACGATTTCGTTTAAACTCAGTATTTGATGTATGTATATACCAGCGATGTGACAGTCAAAATTTCATCAAAATTGATCAATTAGAGGGGACACTTTACTTAATAAATTTTGTCTCATTTCATGTGTGTTTTTTATTTACTCATATAATAATCAATATATCATAAATATCGTTTATAAAGTGTCTTATGAATAATTCGTGAGTTAAGATAGTAGTTAATAATTCTTAAAAGTGCTTCAGTCACGAGACGTAAACATTTTAATTAGTAAATATAAAGTTTTTCTTAGTGAATCTTTTTTTTTTTTGCCTATGATAAGTAAGTTATGTTCTATGTTCATAATCTTTGTTCATGTTTATCGTTTTTAACTGTGGCACGGATACATTTTAAGGCATTTGTTGGTGTTGAATTAAGATGCACGACTTTTTTTGACACCTGATAGTTTTGACCAGCGATGAGTAGCTATTTTTAATTGTTCGCTCAGGTTCAATCCAAAATACCCCGAATTTCTTGATATTTTTTTGTCGGAATAGCCAACTCGAAATTTACGGTGTAGTTTTTTTGTTTTTTTATTCAGTGAAAATCCTATACAGACCCTTTTAGATGGATCCGCTTTTAGGAAATATAAGGATTGTCGGAGAATACAAGACCCTAGAATATTTATATGAATGGAAAGGTAGAAGCTGTCCCTTAACCAAGTGGTGCTATGTAGGGAAATTGGGGGAGGAAACAGCTGAGTGTCTGCTAAAAGAGAGGATGGAAAAATCTTTTGAAGAAAATTCAATTTGCAACTACCTGAGACCCGAGCTGTGTGTGGGGGGAGAGGCAAAGCGTTGAGGTAATGTGACTTTATTACAGAGTTAGGATTAGCCCCTCCACCATACCAATATTTTATAATGTTTAAACTTATTTATCAATAAATATAAATAAAACTGAAACATGATTTTTTAAATAAATTTAATAAAATATTAAATTATAAAAATAATTTTCCTAATATGTTTATATAATCCTAATATATGGTGTAGAATGAAACAACCTCATTACTTTTGATATTTTTCTACATTTTATACCTCCTTTGAAATATTCTTCTGTATAAAAAGTACTTGGAAAGTGCAATAATTGGTTTATTACCATCAAGTTTATATCCAATCTCAAACCAGATCAAATCTTAATAAAGCTGATTTCTTATTCCTTGATCCATTTTATTTCGTTTTCTTTTACAAAAAAATGCTTATTTATAAAATTGCTTGTTTGTAAGATATTTTTTTTGTCTTCATATCTTGATTTGCACTAATTTAAATAAGGGCATGTTAGGCATGGGGAAGGATGGCACCCAGCGGTACCTCTTGTCTGCCTTGTGTCAGTTAATCTGGTTCGTTAACGAAGGAGATCCCTCATCCAACGCCTTTTTAATCTCCTATTTATTGGCATATCACCTGTGCCATGCCACTAATTAGTCGGTTGAAGGGGCCTTGTAAGTGAGTGTGAAAGCGTTTATAAAGTGTCTTTATATGTTGGTCTACTGTTCCTATTTGTAAGTCAGTATCTAGTGTTTTGTTAGTGATGTACCATGGTGCTTTAACTATGAGTCTTAAGTGGGTCTTTTTAGCTGTTCCGTATATGTGTGAAGAGCATGTCCTATTGGTTTTATCTTTAATTTTTCTCTTAGTCCCAGTTTTGTACTTTTAGAAAAAAGTGAGTTGAGTCGGTTGTTAAGGGTCTTACGTTTCATCTTAACATGCGGGCCCCAGGTCATCCTTCTGAGATAGTGTACAGTGTCAGTTTGTGAAATTTTGAAATTTTGTAAGATTAAATTTTGAAATTATCAATCTAAAGTATAGTTAATTGGATATCTAATTATCTAAATAATAATAAACGAATAACGAATCCTAAGTTTTGATGCCGACACCAGTATACGCTCCCTTTATGCCCGATGCACACGGACGACACTTTTTTGCGATCCGGACTATAAGCCAGGTCAGGGGAACCTGGAGTATAATGGTAAATCCGGTCGGTCTATTGTAATCCATGTACCCCTGACCTGGCTTATAGTCCGCATCGCAGAAAAGTGTCGTCCGTGTGCACCGGGCCTTACACTGCCATACAACGACCGACAGATCCAACTTCAACAGATCTGCCTAAACACAATCCTCCCACCTCCGTCTCGGCCTACCGCTCGGATGTTTCCCAGTCGTCGCCGCTCTTATTAGTCTTTTATCGAGCTACGCAAATTTGCATGCCTAAATATTCCTTGCGTTGATTTTAACTCTATTATATTTACCGGATCCAGTTGATTCAGTCCGTGTAAAGGTCTAATTTATCCGGTAGATCCAAATATTCTAAGTAGTACTTCATTTTCAAAAACTGCCAGCCATAGCTCATCGTTTAATGTCAGCGGTCTCGTTTCACATTCATAAAGGACCGTAGGAACTATGATTAAAAAAATAGTAATAAAGAAAAAATAAATACGTTAGTAAAATAAAAAAAAAATAATACAAATGTAAGAAATCTGTGTTTTTTAACGTCACTTTATGGCAGTAAGGCTAATCGGACGATACTACAGTGGGAGTACTAAATTTTGCCTATCCAGGTATAATTAGGATAGGAATCTTTAACGAGTACCTGGTTCGGGACCTCCATTTTACGTCCTATCCGAGGGACGGCATGGCTAAGGATTTTTTACTCCGATTAAAAAATCCTAGGGCCACCGCTGGGCGCGAACCTGCGACCTTTAGTATTGTAGGTTGCCAAGCTAACCACTATACCACAGGTGACCCCCTAAGAAATCTTTAAAATACTTGTATAGGGTGCTTCATGGTCAGGATTTTCAGACAAACATATTTTTATTTTGAGTAGCTAACGCTTCGATCCCTGCAAGTGGTAAAGTAATACAGAATAGTATAGAGTCTCAGTATTATTCTGGAATCTACAAGCCCTGATGAATATAAACATGTAGAGATCGAAACGATGGCTTTTCAAAATGAAAAATTGTTAACTGAAAATCCTTACTATCAATCATCCTGTCGTAAAGAAAAAACAGTTGAATATTACATACCTCTAAAATACCTATATTAGAGAAAGAATTCTGTAATATAAATTCTTTCGATTCAATTTTTTTTCGCCCCTGTTTTTTAGTTAACACATTTCTTTTGTTATTATTTTTCAGCCAATTTTTTTTTTCTTTTAGCCAATCGCTTTTTTTTTTTTTTTTTTTCCTTCGCCGTATACCAACTAGAATCAGTAAATGTGATCAGAAAATGTAACTTGGAAATTTTAGACTTGAGGAAAGATTCTGCCCAGCAGCACCTTTTCATGATTTTAACAGATCATCCTTAACACGTTGGATGTGGCATCGGTCCCCGGCGTCCGATGTCTTACATTCCCCTCTTAACAGCCGATTTCCACATGAAAATGTCCGAAAGTCCGAACACTTCAATCTTTAAATTTAGTCGATTTTTAATGAGATTATTGCATTTTAGTGTAGAAAATGTAGCTAAAAGCTGAAATTCTGTTAGTTTTCAGAATCGGACTCCGAGGTCCGATTTTCGATAAAGTCTGGCGTGAATCCTGTTTCACCCTGTTCTGCGCCTATTATGTCTATTACCAATCCTTACCAAGAGATAATGCCCTTGAACGCTAATTTAATTCATTTTTTAGTCAAAAGATAACGCTTTCGTCAAAGAATTCCCATTGGACCCCGACGCCCGATATCGTCTGTGGCTCATCTTAGCAGTCGGACCCCGGGGACCGATACCGTTCAATTCAGGATACCCCTAAAGTACGCCGATGCACCTAACGTGTTAATTCATGAGAGGATGTCTCCCGATTCATTTCTTTTTCGTCTCCACATAAATGCAAGTTATTGCATATCGTTTGGCTTTTTTTTTTTATAAATTATTTAATTTGTCCGTTCAGTTTGATGTGATATCAAGAATAAAGATTACCTATATATTGGTCGAGTTAGTTGTCTGAGTTCTTTTCTTTATAACTCTATTTCTTTAAAACTCGAAATTTAGATTCGGAGGAGAAGATGTCTGGTAGTTGACTACGCGTATACACCGGTTTTTGGAACAATCCTGGAATATCGTGCGAGCTTCTTCGACACAAGAGACTATATGGGAGAGTAACCGATATTGCACCGCCTCTTAAATCGTACCACCGCGAATATTTGTAGAATTGGTGATGCTGGAACGCTATAGTGGAGTAGAAAGAAACAATCCAGTGGTGTAACAAGTGAGCAACGGATCTCTTGCTGATAACTATTTTGAGAATCAAGGCGAGTTTTTTCGATTTGCCATAGATTGATGTAGTTTTCAGCTGTTAATCGTAAAACCACTGTGATCAAATAGATAGGATCACTGTTTTTTTTTAGATCCTTGAAATACAACTAATTCGCTTTATTTTGGTGTGGCAGACCACGATGTGGCTCTTGTTTTAGGTAAGAAATAAGGTAATGTTTAAAAACACTCCCAGTTACCTATATCGTACATCCGATGGTTGCCCAAATCTTACCGGAAGAAATTAGATGTTAAAACGAAGAAAGTTAATCAGAATAAGCCCACTGATTTATCTTCAGTTCCTGGAACATCAGGTAGGCCCATTGTAATAGAATGCTGAACAATGGTTTTGTTCCATTTGTTAGGTTGCAGTAATCAAGGACATGGTACAATGTTTATTATGTGAGAAGTGGGAGAACGTAAATGTGCTGGGGTCGTTCAAAGGTGAAAAAATATGTGTTAACTGTTTGTGTTAACTGTGAAGCCTAATATGATCCTGACTAACAAATATTTATGAGATTAGGCCTGAAAGATAACCTAACTCACATAAAGCTCTTGACAGTGCAACTGAAAATTTGCAGTTGATTTATAAAAATTACTAGCTAGGGTGCCCGGCTTCGCTCCGGTAGTTTCAATAACAGAAAGACTTTACAATTAAAGGAAATATAGAACAAAATTAGCAGTTTCTTGAAAATTTTAACATATTATCAATATTAAAATTCGAGATCTGCAGAGTCCGCCCAAATAAGGAACCCTATGTACTTTAAAGGGGGTTGAAAATGGCGAATAAACAATTAATTTTGCTGCAACTTTGTCGAGTCATGCATCGTTTTTGATGGTTTCTGTGATTCTGAATCCTATATTTCTATATTTCCTATATTTCTTTTTATCCTGAACTATGAGGGGTGATAAAATCTTATTGAAAAAATGCTGTAATTTGAGTTAGTCATTTTATCAACTGGAATGATCATCATACATAGTATTAAAACCATTTTTCATAATTGCATACAATAAGAACACTTCAAACTTTTTATTTTCGATTTATAATCAGTTAATTCAGCTCTTCTTTTTTGCTTTATGTCTGTTTATTTCGCTCACTGTACTACTAAAAAATATTACCCTAGAGGGTATAAGTCACATAATTTCAGTAAAAATTTCATAAGGCGCTAATACCATTATGCATTTCCAAGCTTCAATCATCATGATAATTCTTTATTGATTTGTGGCCAGACATATATTAGTTTTTTTGTGATTCTTATATTTAACCTCAACTTTTACAATTTTTTGTCCATCTAACGTTTCGGCACTCACTCCATTATCAAGATAAACATCTGTGACCACAAAATATTTTCAATATAATAGGCTAAATGCCCTTGTCATAAAAATTAAAAGTCGTTATTACTTAAAATCCTCAAAGTCAAAATTTGGACCTTAAAGCTTGAGAAGAAAAGCCTCAGTCCTTTTTTTAACTAGTAACAACATTTAATTTTTATGACAAAGACATTCAGCCTAATTTATTGAGATTTTATCTTGATAACGGCCTGAGTGCCGAAACGTTGGACAACAGATTGTAGTAGTTGAGGTTAATATAATGTAGCACTTATGTGGGTAACAAATATTTATTCAACAAAAACATACAGTTATCAATGCCAACGAATTAATACAACTCAAATATCCGAGCAGGTTACAAAAATGATAATATACAAATCATATGACTTGAGCTTCACAGTCAAGACACGGACTAAGACTAATGGCCCAGTTACTCGCTCCTTATATATAGTCGCAAAACGAACCTCCTGTAAGGTTCCAGGTCTTGGTGGAAGCTGGTGGAACGCCGCACAGTGGTTGAAAATCGACTATTTTCGGAAAAAACCTTATCAAACCTGATCTGTAAGCCGCAAAATAATAAAGTTGATATTATCATAACAACGATTAAATTTCCTATAAAATGCATAGGTTGGAGCCCCGCTTAACCGGATATTCGGATTAACCGGTTAGGAAAATAGAAAAACGAATCATACATCAATTTTCGACTCGATATCGGCATAATTTAAGCACTTTTGCTGTTTCATGCTATTATTATTCTTGATCGTACTTACAGTACCATTTTATTTTATGAAAATACCAAACTTAGGTAAAGAAAAAAAAAAAATCAGACATAGTAGCAATCAATTATTTTTGTCGTTATGTTTTAATTCTTAACTATTAAATGTATATCATATTAAAATATAAGATTGGGGTTATCCGGCTTTGATATAATTTTGATAGGAGATGGTGGGACAGACTGTTCAATATAGATTTAATAACTACACCTCAATCAGTGAAAACCCAGTTCCCTAATTCATACTAAATAACAGCTGAACTTTTTAATACCATTTTTTTTAATTAATTGATTACACAAAATATGTAGACCTGATTTTTGGAACGAACTTTTTACTATATGACACACTCACCGAAATAGACAAATTGACAGCTCAACTACCTCTATCTGATGATCCCCCTCCGGTGTTTCACCCCAAAAAAAAAAAAAAAAAAAAAAAAAAACAAGGCTGTTTTGTTTCTTACACACATAATAAATAAATAATAAATAAATCTATCTTACGCACAACCTATTATCCTCTTCTTTGGAAGCTCTCCACACACAAAACTATTCTAAATCCACAACTAATCCTTCATCTTACCGTCCTATCGCAGTCTACCTATAAAGGGGAAAGTATTTGAAAAACTTTTCTTGAACCGAATTAAGCCTTTACTTGAAAGTAGTGAGGTGATACCGAGTCATAGGTTTAATACTGTGCAAGCCATTCTTCATTTTTCAAGTAAATTTGTTTTAATTTCCATGAGCTTCCTGCCACTTACTGTTAAAACGAGGCGAGAAAGTTTCGAAATCGATTGATTTCCACCAAGTTATCTGAGGTCATGTTAAAAAACTTATTATTAATAATTTTCAAACACATACTAAAATCACGGTAAGTGAAAAAGTTTTTTTTTTTTATCGATCTAATAACGATTCAGAATGACTTTATAAATGATGCTACATAGCTAGGAAGTAAGGTATGACGTTTTACTTAACATTTAGTAATAACCTAATTCGAAGCAGAAGCTCTATAACAAATAAACTGCAAGAAATAGCATAGGTAATTCAATAAAAAAAAAAAATCAAACATTTACAGACGGAGGTGGACGCAGCTAAAATATGTTTTAATATTTCCTTGGAGGTGTCTTCTTCTTAAAAAAATGGGTTTTAAAACTGCGCTCGACTGCGCTTGAAAAATATGGATTACCGAAAAAAAAATTTGGCATATTTTTATTGCATTTATTCAGGATTTTATTTCGGGGTTAAAACATAGACAAAATAGAATGATTTTTATGGTCGTGTAATATGTGAGATCGCTTTTCATGATTATGAAGGAGAATCGCACCAAGAAACAAAAATGCGAGTAGCAAAAATAATTATAATATTATAAATTTTTCGTTGAAAAACAAGCGTTTTCAATGATCGATTTTCAAAGGGTCCTAACAAGTGTAAAAATCGGAATATCTCCGAATAAATTGGTGGAATGTGTTAGGTAACTATTCTATTTATTAATAATGAAAAGAAAAAGAATAATCCGATACCTTCAAAAAATAGGTTTTTTCCGCCTTTCAACCACTGTGAGCCGCGGCGTAGACGGATCTCGAACAATCTAGAACTAAAAAGTTCGTTTAGCTTGTTCCAACAAACGGTCTGGGATATTAAATCATGTGTTTTTATATTCGACGATTTAACGCTTCAATAAGGATCACAAAAATCTTGACTAATAAATTATTATTTTTTTTTATTACTCATTATTAACAAATTATCCCATCCCATCCCACATATATTATTTCACAAAGCACAAAAATCGGTTTTTCATCAATTATAAGGTCCTACCGTGCTCAAATGCCACGAATGTGGTATCGTTGGATTCAGAATTTCACGGAGCTTTTGCGAATTGCATTCTCAGTGTCCAATTTTTGGTCCAAAATAAAATATCGACCTAAACGTACTGACTAAACAGATCGAAACAAATAAAATTGGGTTTTATGGATTGCGATACGAGCATTAAAACCCAGTTTAGTTCTGATGAACTAAACTGGGGTTTGCGTTTTAAAGCCCTAAAACCTATCATTTCTGAGATAACGCCTGGGTTAGGCTCCTCCGCCGCACGTGGTCAACTACTTATTGTATTACGTTACAGCAAATGCTAGGACCTGTCGTGTTTAGGTTCTAAAAATGTTTTTTCGTCTGATTTAGACTTAATTGTAGCGTTGGAAAATTGCACTCTCACATTTACCAATTACAGTATACTCTCACTTTTCCGGTTCCCGTTTAACCGACTCTTCGGATAAACCGATGGACGCTGTAAAAGATAAAAATTCTTTTTAAAATCCTTAAAAACATTTATAATTTTGTCATATTCTCAATAAAAAATTTTGTTAAAATTTTTATTATGTTGCGGTTCGATAGATCTTAAATAAATTAAAATGTAGGCAAAAAGCCTTTTGTTTTATACTTTCACTTACCTACATATGAAATATATAGTAAGGCGAAGTATTGCGTTCGTGAAAAATTTCCACTTCCGGATTTCAACGGAAATACACGTTTTGGGGTCCCCTGAGTCCAAATAACCAAGTCCCGCGAAATAGACTGTGTGTGTGTGTGTGTGTGTGTGTGTGTGCGAGCGCGTGCGTGTGCGTGTGCGTGTGTGTGTGAACAGACTAGTCTCAAAAACTATAAACCGTGCGAACATGAAATTAGGTATTTATTATATGTATATGCCCGCGATGTGACAGCAAAAATTTCATAAAAATTGCCCAGAGGGAGGGGGTACTTTATTTAATAACTTTTTACATTTTTTTCGATTTTCTCAAAAACGGCTCCAACAATTTTGATTAAACTGAGTATTTGATGTATTGATATGCCCGATATATGACTAAAAATTTCATCAAAATTGATCAACCGGAGGGGGGACTTTACTTAATAAATTTTGTATCATTTTCACCAGTTTTTTTTATTTACTCAAAAACGACTTCAACGATTTTAATCAAACTGGGTATTTGATGTATATATATGCCAGAGATGTGATAGCCAACATTTCATCAAAATTGGTCAAACGGAGGGGGGACTTTACTTAATAAATTTTGTATCATTTTCACGTGTTTTTTTTTTTTTTACTCAAAAACGGCTTCAACGATTTTAATCAAACTGGGTATTTGATGTATATAAATGCCAAAGATGTGATAGCCAACATTTTAGAGGAGAAAAAAAGAAAAATATTCAGTCAACTCATAAAACACGTTGAGCCCATGCATGCCTAGTACGCCTTTAATGACAGATCATTGTTCATAATCAAAGCCGTCCTGTTCATTTCATGGAAATTATTTGTTTCGTGGTAACTAAATGAAATTTTCATCAAGTACAAAGAGAATTATAAAATCAGACGACTTGGAGTATCATGCTTGCATTGCCGAATTATCACAAGTATAAACTTTTATTTATTAATAAAATAAATTAGTGTTTTTTATAGAACAAATGAAAACAAAAATAAGAAATGAATGTGGAAAAATGTGTAACTTTGAGAAGTGGCATTAAAAAAACGCATTAATTTCTATTCTAAGTAAGTTGGTAAGTGAAAGTTGTGTGTTGCGCGCACGCACCAGATTTTTTTTTTTTCACCGAACTCCAGTAAAACAAATCTCTTCGAAGTAAAATTGATCTTGAAACAAAATCCGTATCCTCCATTCATTTCATTAAAAAAGAAATAGCTTCCTATATTTTGACAAGAAATTTCGTCAGTTGACATTAAGGTGCGTAAAAACGAAAAAAAATAAAAGATTTGTGAAAACTGAATAGATTGATAGTGTAAATTTTCTTAAATTGTTAAATAAAATTGGCCCAAAAAATGGTTTCTTTAATTAATAACTATATAGCCTTTGTAAAATAGGTTGTGTGTTGCATTTGGGTTTTATCGAAATATAGAAGTTATAATAATATATTTTGCTGGTTTTTTATACAATTTTCCGGATTGACCGGCTCATTCACTTAAACGGCAATGTATCCGTTCCGACGAGGAGGGATAAGCAGGAGTCTACTTTAGTCATTGGCGGATCTGAGGGGAGGGGGGTGCTATGGGGGCTGGAGCCCCTCCCTTTGGAAAAATTTTCGTCATTTAAAGATAGAATTTGATTTTCCTTAAAGTAAGGAAGCAAGTTAAAGAACAAAAATGCGCAGAACAGGTAGAATTTCAGTTGTGGGAAGGTGAAAAAGCTGATCGGCAGATCCAAATGAAGGGCTGTGGGGCTGCAGCCTCCCCCCATTAGGATGCAGCCCCCCCCTTTACAATCGGCTGGATCCGCCCACGACTGTAATCCAAAATATATATAAAATAAATAAAATCTATTTATGGTGATTCATAGTAACATAGTGATTCATTAGAACTTTGCTTTTACCAACTTATCTTTTTTATAACGGGAATTTCAGAAAACTAAAGTATCCATATAAGAAAAATGAATTTCAATGGTTTCTACGCGGGCTTTATGACACATACACGTTCCACGTTTTTGGGCCAGGCGTTTCACACCTCTAAAACTTTGGTTTTGGTGGGTTAGGCCCCTCAGCTTCACGAGGCTACTTATTGTTTTGTTGCCTCTCCATGGATAGAAACCTATTTGATGTCGTTCTTACCACTTAGAAGACTATCTTCCTCTCCATTGTCAGAAAAATAATCGTAAAAAGCATCTTATGAACTGTTTTTGAAAAAACAAAATCAGTATGTTGAAAGATTAATTTCCAAGACTATGCAACATTCTTAGTGATTTCATATATTCCAGGAAGATTACAGGAAACTTTTGTAGAGAAAAACGTCAGAAAATGAAGTTCTTCCTTAACTATTAAACAGAAAATTAATTTATTCTTCCTTGCTGTAGAAAAAAAATTTCACCTTAAGGCCCGAGTGGTTGGGGGAGAGAGGGGGGGGGGGGTACGAACAGGCAAAAAAAAAAAAAGTTCATTTCATAGTTTTGTTAAACCTAGAAGTAAAATGTGATACAAATCTTCCTGCGAAGTGCTTCGCACGGGTCCACCTAGTAAACTTAAATTGGTTACGGTAGACAATTTTACGGTTTATTACTCGGAAAATCACCGGCAGCCACATTTATACTCGAGAGCTTTTATCGCTTTCCGTGATTGAAGATGAATTGACGGGACTCGATAAAGTGGGATCTACCTTGTTGGGAGGATTTTTTCCGATTTGAAGCAGAGGGATAGAGTAGGGAGGGGGCTGAGGCAGGATGAGGGGTGAGGAGGGGGAGCTGCCTTCAACGATATTCCAGCGACGGCCTGTCATTGGAGGAAATTGAAAAAGTTGTGAACTAGATTGGTGAGGGGTGTCGCCCCTGTGTACCAATAGGGAGCGCTTTATCATCGGCATTGCTCCTTTATACGCTTGACAAAGAACACATGTTTTACCCGAGTTAGTTCTTTCATGGATGATATGGGTTTGAACCAAAGGTATCCGCAGGAGTTCGTCTAGGGAGGCAGGATGGTAAACTTCTTGGAGAAATCGAGTTGTTCTGACTATTTAAGGCTTAAACTTGTTAGGACATTTTGAAAATCGATCATTGAAAAGGTTTATTTTTCAACGAAAAATTTATAGCACTATAATAATTTTTACAACTCGCATTTTTGTTTCTTAGAGCGATTTTCCTTCTTAATCATGAAAAGCGATCTCACATATTACACTAGCATAAAAATGATGCTATTTGGTCAATGTTTTAACCCATCTGGCCTACCAAATTTCACTGATTTCAAGTTTTATTTTTTTGACGAAATTTTCAAGAGGAATAACAGCTAATATTGTTACCTCATTGTCTCCGGGAATTCTTGCTGACTTTGTACCCACTCTAATCCCTCACTCGTGTATTTTACACATTTAGATTTCTTTAACCTTTGATAAGGATTTAATCTCGCCCTAATTGTTTTGGGACTCATCAACTTGGAAGCTAATTAATCAATAACGTATTTTCTCCGGGAGTGTTAATTTCCAAAAATAGAAAATTTGAATCCTTTATTTCAATGGTTTTGTATAGAAGGACTTATCATTTATCCTCAGTATAACTGAACCTCCTATCTGTTTAGATAAAAAGGTCAAATGCAAACTAAGAGATGCCAACTTTACAGTTTCCAAGCACCTTATTCAACAAACTAATCCTTTCTAATGAACAAATTATCTCCTACAAACATATTATATCTTCAAAGATTTCATGGAATCATTGATATCGGTTCTCATCACATATGATAATATTTTTATCATATATAACAAGAGCTAAGTAGAGCTGGAAGATTCCAGACAAATCCCCCAATAACAGCCTCTCACAACTTTGCTATTCGTCCCACTAACTATTCCATAAGAAGAACGCCAACGCTACCTTCCACTTAAAAATAATGATGTTCGAGCTCTTTTGTGTCGCATATATTTGTTCAATCAAAACGGATTTTCACTCGTCACTAAAATACCAATGATTGCCTTGCTTCTTTCCAAGTAAGCAATCATTTAAAATTAACCAATCATCTTCAGGCCCAAAATATATTAAATTATTTTATTATATTTCTTTGATGCTCGGTCATAAGGGCTTAAGTCACTATTTGAGCAATTGGAGATTATGTCGTAATATTATAGCTCGACATCAGAGCTACCGGTTAGTATTAAGGTCTTAAGTCAAACTTTAAAAATCGATTAGCTGTACAATTGATATTATAGCCTTAAGTCAAGTTTATAACTTCCTTCCTGGTATTAAGGTCTTAAGTCAACATATGGCCTTAATACCATTCACTACTTAAATAAATTTTATTGGCGTTTGCTATGTATTGTGGATGCTGCCATGATAGGAAAAGGAAATTGAATTAATAATTTAATATCAAAATTTGTAAAGTACTGTATATGGGCAACCCGGTGGTCAGTTTTACCTGAAGGCGGGTAGGTCTTGGAAATACCCCTTGTAAGTATTGGGGCAATAAACCTGTTAGAAATTCAAAATAAGCAAAGCTTAGGACCGACAATGCTGCCGACAAACACCTAGGGAAATACCTAAGAAGATTGCTAGAGAAATTTGTAGCCATAAACCCTGGTTTTGCCCCGGCAAAGAGGCCGCTGGGAAACACGTTTAATATAGAAAGGAAGGGAAATTTTAGGCAGCCAGCCAATCAGACGAAGTCTGGAACCAACCAGCCAGCCAATCAGAAGAAGTCTGAAGAGAGTGGGGGAAAGGGGACTTATACGGTGAAGAAGGAGGCTCGGGGAGTTCGGTCGAGGGGAGAGTTCGGAGGTGGACAGAGGTCGGGGGAGTGTGCCAAGAGGGCGTGAGTGGAACGAGATGGGCAGAGGACCAGATAGGCAGGAGCGGCAGAGTCCAGATTTCCGAGAGAGACCGAGATGGGATGCTGTGCTGAGTCTGAGAAAGCGTCAGAGATGGCAGAGATTGATCCAGTAGATAGGCCAGAGACAACACCAGAGAGTGCCCACCAGATAAGGTTAATACATATACAGTACTAATTGTAATATTGTGTGGTTAGTATTTATTAAAATAATGTTAAATTGCCAGTCAGCATCCATTAACTAATTTGTGCTAGTAAAATATGTTAATATGATATATTAAAGGGGGTATAAATAATTTACATTATTGGTCAATAAAATTAAAGATATAATCCAATTTAGATTTGTTTGTTTATTATCATTTACCCTATGCCACAGGTTTATTGGAATAATATAGAATTGGTAAACACGTCACCTTTGGAAAAGTATCCAATTTACATTAAGGCGAATTAAGTACATTAATTGCCTATATTAATTAGATATTAGCCGTTTCTGGTAACCCCCACCCGCCTTAGAAAAGCGGGAGACCGGAAACGTAGCACGCTATAGTCTTATGCGACAACTCCAACAGTGGTACAGCTGGTATGAATGGAGATGACGTACTTCATGGGGGTTGATGACCACTCAATGTGTGTAATGTTGACCACTCAATGATAGAAAAACAAAAAAAAAAAAACAGCTAAAAATCCTAATTTATCATCCTCACGATTGGTTTCAGCAAGTTAGGGGAACCGGAAAGAAAATGTCATTTCAAGTAATTGAAATGAAACAAGAAAATTTTCTTGGCTTTTTCAGAGCTTCTCAAGACAGATTTAGTATTAAGGAAGAAGAATTCGGATGGGGATTTATTTTCCTGGCATAATGTTCAGGGTCTTCAGTTCACTCAAGACTACGGTACTCTGTTGTACAAGAACTCCTTAACAGAAGAAGAACCCTTCAAGTCAATGAGTTTTAGAAAAAGAGGGAGGCCTTCCATAGAACAGGTTCAACAAAAGTACAAGTCCATGGTTCCTATATCTGAGGTAAAGGAATAAGATCTGATGGATTTACTTCTTCCTCTTATACCACCAGTATTTCACATTTTTTATAGACAACTCCCAATAGATTCTTCTATCCAAGCGGAGGATTCTGACCTCCTGGAAGTTGAGCTTGAGTAGTTCCAAATAAAAGGAATGGAATTTTGAGATTTGTTAAATTTGTATTTATTCATGTATGCCATTAGTATATTTTTTTTAATGTAAAATAATTCTATACCGCAACTATGGTTTATGTATGTCCTAAGAAGCTTAAGTGATTATAAAGGGTAAAATGTTAAGCAAATTTAATCCTTGTTAATTCCCAAATTGTAATTTTGACTTCATTAATAAAACACATTAATACGATATTCTAATGTTGTATTCTGATTTATTTTTTCCCAAATTAAAAAAGAAATGAGTAGCTATCGATTTTATAAGTATAGTAAATTAATTATCATTGCGATTGAAATTTTAGTGAACTTATTTTGTGTAACATAAGGCACAACTTAAGTCAAAGTACTTCATGAAGAGGTGTGCAGTCAAAAGGGTGTGCAATGAAGAGGGAGGCAGGCGTACAGTCAGTCAATGATCAGACAAGAAATAAATGAAGGCGTCAGATATTAATAGTATATGCCAGATAGACTTACCACTATATTGTTTTATAAAAATAACAAATAATATAAATCTTAATTGGATTTTACATGTTTTAAGCTTTGCTGTTGCTCTCCTGAAAAATTCAAATTTTTGACTTTAGCCCTAATCACCGCGCATCAAAGTGAAGAGGTTGGCGGTCAAAAGAGCTTAAGTTAAAATAGTTAAGTCAAAAGTCCAAAATAACTAATCAGGAAAGATCAGTCAAGAAATAAATGTATGCTGCAGATAGGATTGCTATTATATTGTTTTATAAAAATGACAATTACAAATAATATCAATAATTAGATTTTACATAATGCTTTGAACTTTGCTATTGCTCTCCTGAAAAATTAAAAATTTTGACTTAAGCACTTATGACCGCGCAGCAAAGATTTTTACTTTCACTTACATAGTAATATAGTAACATATAGTAACGTTAAAAAAGGAAAAAAAAGTCTTGAAGTCCCAGACCTTTTGTTGGAAAGAACTAACAGCTGGAACAAACTGTTATAACACTTTTTTCTGACTAGGATGTTCGAGTGGCATCCACGCCGTACCACGAGGTTCTAAGGAGCGATTGATTGGGCAGTTCGTCTGAGTCCGAGTCTTGATTGAGAAGCTCAAGCTCTATGATTAATTCTGTGTTACAAAGTGATAATTATTGTAACCTGTTCTAATAATTGTGTGTCTTCTGGCATTGATAATTGTATATTTTCGTTGAATAAATATTTTTAACCCACAGAAGTATATATAAAATATATAGTATATATTTATATACAATATATATAAAATATATAGTATGGTAAAGTTTTGTGATCATGTTAAATTTTGACTTCCGTTTTAACGGAAAAACCGCACGAACCTGAAATTGGGTATTTGCCGCGATGTGACAGCGAGAACTCCATCAAAATTGGTCAAACGGAAGGGGTACTTTATTTAATGAATTTTGCCTAATTTTTACGTTGTTTTTTTTCAGTTTTTAAAAAAAGGCGCTAACGATTTCGTTTAAACTCAGTATTTGATGTATGTATATACCAGCGATGTGACAGTCAAAATTTCATCAAAATTGATCAATTAGAGGGGACACTTTACTTAATAAATTTTGTCTCATTTCATGTGTGTTTTTTATTTACTCATATAATAATCAATATATCATAAATATCGTTTATAAAGTGTCTTATGAATAATTCGTGAGTTAAGATAGTAGTTAATAATTCTTAAAAGTGCTTCAGTCACGAGACGTAAACATTTTAATTAGTAAATATAAAGTTTTTCTTAGTGAATCTTTTTTTTTTTTGCCTATGATAAGTAAGTTATGTTCTATGTTCATAATCTTTGTTCATGTTTATCGTTTTTAACTGTGGCACGGATACATTTTAAGGCATTTGTTGGTGTTGAATTAAGATGCACGACTTTTTTTGACACCTGATAGTTTTGACCAGCGATGAGTAGCTATTTTTAATTGTTCGCTCAGGTTCAATCCAAAATACCCCGAATTTCTTGATATTTTTTTGTCGGAATAGCCAACTCGAAATTTACGGTGTAGTTTTTTTGTTTTTTTATTCAGTGAAAATCCTATACAGACCCTTTTAGATGGATCCGCTTTTAGGAAATATAAGGATTGTCGGAGAATACAAGACCCTAGAATATTTATATGAATGGAAAGGTAGAAGCTGTCCCTTAACCAAGTGGTGCTATGTAGGGAAATTGGGGGAGGAAACAGCTGAGTGTCTGCTAAAAGAGAGGATGGAAAAATCTTTTGAAGAAAATTCAATTTGCAACTACCTGAGACCCGAGCTGTGTGTGGGGGGAGAGGCAAAGCGTTGAGGTAATGTGACTTTATTACAGAGTTAGGATTAGCCCCTCCACCATACCAATATTTTATAATGTTTAAACTTATTTATCAATAAATATAAATAAAACTGAAACATGATTTTTTAAATAAATTTAATAAAATATTAAATTATAAAAATAATTTTCCTAATATGTTTATATAATCCTAATATATGGTGTAGAATGAAACAACCTCATTACTTTTGATATTTTTCTACATTTTATACCTCCTTTGAAATATTCTTCTGTATAAAAAGTACTTGGAAAGTGCAATAATTGGTTTATTACCATCAAGTTTATATCCAATCTCAAACCAGATCAAATCTTAATAAAGCTGATTTCTTATTCCTTGATCCATTTTATTTCGTTTTCTTTTACAAAAAAATGCTTATTTATAAAATTGCTTGTTTGTAAGATATTTTTTTTGTCTTCATATCTTGATTTGCACTAATTTAAATAAGGGCATGTTAGGCATGGGGAAGGATGGCACCCAGCGGTACCTCTTGTCTGCCTTGTGTCAGTTAATCTGGTTCGTTAACGAAGGAGATCCCTCATCCAACGCCTTTTTAATCTCCTATTTATTGGCATATCACCTGTGCCATGCCACTAATTAGTCGGTTGAAGGGGCCTTGTAAGTGAGTGTGAAAGCGTTTATAAAGTGTCTTTATATGTTGGTCTACTGTTCCTATTTGTAAGTCAGTATGTAGTGTTTTGTTAGTGATGTACCATGGTGCTTTAACTATGAGTCTTAAGTGGGTCTTTTTAGCTGTTCCGTATATGTGTGAAGAGCATGTCCTATTGGTTTTATCTTTAATTTTTCTCTTAGTCCCAGTTTTGTACTTTTAGAAAAAAGTGAGTTGAGTCGGTTGTTAAGGGTCTTACGTTTCATCTTAACATGCGGGCCCCAGGTCATCCTTCTGAGATAGTGTACAGTGTCAGTTTGTGAAATTTTGAAATTTTGTAAGATTAAATTTTGAAATTATCAATCTAAAGTATAGTTAATTGGATATCTAATTATCTAAATAATAATAAACGAATAACGAATCCTAAGTTTTGATGCCGACACCAGTATACGCTCCCTTTATGCCCGATGCACACGGACGACACTTTTTTGCGATCCGGACTATAAGCCAGGTCAGGGGAACCTGGAGTATAATGGTAAATCCGGTCGGTCTATTGTAATCCATGTACCCCTGACCTGGCTTATAGTCCGCATCGCAGAAAAGTGTCGTCCGTGTGCACCGGGCCTTACACTGCCATACAACGACCGACAGATCCAACTTCAACAGATCTGCCTAAACACAATCCTCCCACCTCCGTCTCGGCCTACCGCTCGGATGTTTCCCAGTCGTCGCCGCTCTTATTAGTCTTTTATCGAGCTACGCAAATTTGCATGCCTAAATATTCCTTGCGTTGATTTTAACTCTATTATATTTACCGGATCCAGTTGATTCAGTCCGTGTAAAGGTCTAATTTATCCGGTAGATCCAAATATTCTAAGTAGTACTTCATTTTCAAAAACTGCCAGCCATAGCTCATCGTTTAATGTCAGCGGTCTCGTTTCACATTCATAAAGGACCGTAGGAACTATGATTAAAAAAATAGTAATAAAGAAAAAATAAATACGTTAGTAAAATAAAAAAAAAATAATACAAATGTAAGAAATCTGTGTTTTTTTAACGTCACTTTATGGCAGTAAGGCTAATCGGACGATACTACAGTGGGAGTACTAAATTTTGCCTATCCAGGTATAATTAGGATAGGAATCTTTAACGAGTACCTGGTTCGGGACCTCCATTTTACGTCCTATCCGAGGGACGGCATGGCTAAGGATTTTTTACTCCGATTAAAAAATCCTAGGGCCACCGCTGGGCGCGAACCTGCGACCTTTAGTATTGTAGGTTGCCAAGCTAACCACTATACCACAGGTGACCCCCTAAGAAATCTTTAAAATACTTGTATAGGGTGCTTCATGGTCAGGATTTTCAGACAAACATATTTTTATTTTGAGTAGCTAACGCTTCGATCCCTGCAAGTGGTAAAGTAATACAGAATAGTATAGAGTCTCAGTATTATTCTGGAATCTACAAGCCCTGATGAATATAAACATGTAGAGATCGAAACGATGGCTTTTCAAAATGAAAAATTGTTAACTGAAAATCCTTACTATCAATCATCCTGTCGTAAAGAAAAAACAGTTGAATATTACATACCTCTAAAATACCTATATTAGAGAAAGAATTCTGTAATATAAATTCTTTCGATTCAATTTTTTTTCGCCCCTGTTTTTTAGTTAACACATTTCTTTTGTTATTATTTTTCAGCCAATTTTTTTTTTCTTTTAGCCAATCGCTTTTTTTTTTTTTTTTTTTTCCTTCGCCGTATACCAACTAGAATCAGTAAATGTGATCAGAAAATGTAACTTGGAAATTTTAGACTTGAGGAAAGATTCTGCCCAGCAGCACCTTTTCATGATTTTAACAGATCATCCTTAACACGTTGGATGTGGCATCGGTCCCCGGCGTCCGATGTCTTACATTCCCCTCTTAACAGCCGATTTCCACATGAAAATGTCCGAAAGTCCGAACACTTCAATCTTTAAATTTAGTCGATTTTTAATGAGATTATTGCATTTTAGTGTAGAAAATGTAGCTAAAAGCTGAAATTCTGTTAGTTTTCAGAATCGGACTCCGAGGTCCGATTTTCGATAAAGTCTGGCGTGAATCCTGTTTCACCCTGTTCTGCGCCTATTATGTCTATTACCAATCCTTACCAAGAGATAATGCCCTTGAACGCTAATTTAATTCATTTTTTAGTCAAAAGATAACGCTTTCGTCAAAGAATTCCCATTGGACCCCGACGCCCGATATCGTCTGTGGCTCATCTTAGCAGTCGGACCCCGGTGACCGATACCGTTCAATTCAGGATACCCCTAAAGTACGCCGATGCACCTAACGTGTTAATTCATGAGAGGATGTCTCCCGATTCATTTCTTTTTCGTCTCCACATAAATGCAAGTTATTGCATATCGTTTGGCTTTTTTTTTTTTATAAATTATTTAATTTGTCCGTTCAGTTTGATGTGATATCAAGAATAAAGATTACCTATATATTGGTCGAGTTAGTTGTCTGAGTTCTTTTCTTTATAACTCTATTTCTTTAAAACTCGAAATTTAGATTCGGAGGAGAAGATGTCTGGTAGTTGACTACGCGTATACACCGGTTTTTGGAACAATCCTGGAATATCGTGCGAGCTTCTTCGACACAAGAGACTATATGGGAGAGTAACCGATATTGCACCGCCTCTTAAATCGTACCACCGCGAATATTTGTAGAATTGGTGATGCTGGAACGCTATAGTGGAGTAGAAAGAAACAATCCAGTGGTGTAACAAGTGAGCAACGGATCTCTTGCTGATAACTATTTTGAGAATCAAGGCGAGTTTTTTCGATTTGCCATAGATTGATGTAGTTTTCAGCTGTTAATCGTAAAACCACTGTGATCAAATAGATAGGATCACTGTTTTTTTTTAGATCCTTGAAATACAACTAATTCGCTTTATTTTGGTGTGGCAGACCACGATGTGGCTCTTGTTTTAGGTAAGAAATAAGGTAATGTTTAAAAACACTCCCAGTTACCTATATCGTACATCCGATGGTTGCCCAAATCTTACCGGAAGAAATTAGATGTTAAAACGAAGAAAGTTAATCAGAATAAGCCCACTGATTTATCTTCAGTTCCTGGAACATCAGGTAGGCCCATTGTAATAGAATGCTGAACAATGGTTTTGTTCCATTTGTTAGGTTGCAGTAATCAAGGACATGGTACAATGTTTATTATGTGAGAAGTGGGAGAACGTAAATGTGCTGGGGTCGTTCAAAGGTGAAAAAATATGTGTTAACTGTTTGTGTTAACTGTGAAGCCTAATATGATCCTGACTAACAAATATTTATGAGATTAGGCCTGAAAGATAACCTAACTCACATAAAGCTCTTGACAGTGCAACTGAAAATTTGCAGTTGATTTATAAAAATTACTAGCTAGGGTGCCCGGCTTCGCTCCGGTAGTTTCAATAACAGAAAGACTTTACAATTAAAGGAAATATAGAACAAAATTAGCAGTTTCTTGAAAATTTTAACATATTATCAATATTAAAATTCGAGATCTGCAGAGTCCGCCCAAATAAGGAACCCTATGTACTTTAAAGGGGGTTGAAAATGGCGAATAAACAATTAATTTTGCTGCAACTTTGTCGAGTCATGCATCGTTTTTGATGGTTTCTGTGATTCTGAATCCTATATTTCTATATTTCCTATATTTCTTTTTATCCTGAACTATGAGGGGTGATAAAATCTTATTGAAAAAATGCTGTAATTTGAGTTAGTCATTTTATCAACTGGAATGATCATCATACATAGTATTAAAACCATTTTTCATAATTGCATACAATAAGAACACTTCAAACTTTTTATTTTCGATTTATAATCAGTTAATTCAGCTCTTCTTTTTTGCTTTATGTCTGTTTATTTCGCTCACTGTACTACTAAAAAATATTCAGTCATATTGCATTAAATTTACTTAAGTAGATGTTATATATTGATTAAATATGATGTGTAAATCAATTAACCTTCTTATGAGAAAATTAATTTTGTAAGGTATCCAGTCGGTTTTCTAATTGATTGCAGATATGTAAAATCATTATTTTATTTAGAAAGAAATGGTGAAACAATTTTAAAAGTAATTTAAAAAGAACAGCTGAAAAAATATTTAACCTTTACAAACTGAACGGAATGAATGAATAATAAACATGGAGTGAAACGACCCTAGCGCTTCCTGGTAGCCTGGAGCTCGAACTACATTTTTCATTCATAACCTCGTATCTCAATCTCAGAGAGGCTAATTAAATGGTGCGAGAGTCTTAAAATTCCAGTCCTTTTCTCTTCAATTTTACACCCTTAAGAGAAAAACAGAAACCTTCTTCTCCGTTATGGGTTTTATAGCAACACGCTGACATAACTCTCTTAAACGTGCGTTGAGTCGTTTTTGAGCCTTTTCGGCACGCACATTGTACACTTTGCTTTATAATATATATTGATTAGAAATTAATTTCAGCACAATTACATTGTTTAATACTTTATACTTTATACTAAGAACACCATTGCTGTTTGTATTACTGCTTTTTATTATCGTAAGTGTATCTTGACTTGATTTTATTCCTCTTCTATAAGCGTAATAATCCAAACGAGGTATAGTCCATGTGATACGGAATATCCTTGTCAATGTATAAGGCCTATTTTATTGAGCGGAATACTTAGCATTATAGGACGAGAAGACATTGTGATCCGAACCGCTTTTAAGGGCCATGAATAAATTGAAGTAGCTGTGGTAGTTGGCTGAGAGCGATAGGGCGTGCATTGTTAACGACAGCTCTCCGCTATCTCCCCCGGGGACAGTACACAGCCACTGAGGTATTAATAGATTGCCATCGTAAAACGGATGAGAGCTCTTTGTTAGTGTCCTAGTTAGGGGGGCCCTTTCCCGGGGGGCCAGCACTAAGGAGGTCCTGTCTTTGGCCCCCTTCGCCCCCCAGGTATTTCCCTTTGAGATAGTTACCTGAGCAGCACACCCTCCGAGCTGTCTGCAAGAAATTAAAGTTAGGAGAAGTAATAGGAAAATATTAAAAATTGGATAGGATGGTAAGGATTACTTGATAATCACTTTTTAAATCCTTTTGGAGGTAAACATCAAGTTCATCAGCATCAGTCCATTATACATACTAGCAGACCCCGCCACGCGTTGCTGTGGCTGAGTCTGTGTGGAGTAGCTTTAATGCGTTTGTTCGAGCGGATCAAACATTTTTTGTTAAAAAGTAAAATTTTAACTTAATTTCCAGAGCAATATAAGAATATATAAATATTTGCAATATTTATAATATATGCACGGATTAACGAGAAAGGTTGTTTTAAATACGAGAGAGAGAGAGGTTGTTTATATTACGTTATATTATAATACGTTCAGTCGCCTCATGGCACTTGATGGTGACCCTAGTCTTTTTCGTTGTGTCCACGACGTCATATAATTTCCTAAATCTTGAGAAAAGGGAATCGAATGAAATTAGAAGACTGGCCACAATGGCGTCTGTCACCTGCCTCGACGAATTCGGAGAACCCTGGTACCAGGTTTTATTTTGGACTTTCTTTAAATACTTATTCTTCCATGAAAATACCTTTTATCTCTTTATCTCTCTCGTTCAGATTTATCAAGTTCAGTTCATTATTTTCATTTATTATTAATTATTAACTAATAAGATTAATGCTTCCTTATTTTTTACCTATTATTTTATTTTTGTATTTTTTTCTTCTTCTTATCAGAGTTAATATTTTAATTTTGTTTTATTAATTTTAAATTTAGTTCAATTGTTTATCATTTATGTTTAGTCACAGGTATTTTTATTTTATTGTTCTCATCATCGTTTTTCTTTATTTTAAATATTTCTACTTATTTTCACTTGTAAATATTATTGTGTAAATATATTCTTATATGGCAATTATTACCATCATTATTACCTTTTTTTTCTTCTTTATTAACTTATTCATTACTAGTACAAGGTTCAATTCAATATAACTTGTGCCACCTCAAAATAGAACCGGCGTAAGGTGATTTCAATCATAAATAATAAAAATTGAGCTCCGAACGCAACAGCGTTGATTTAATTATATTCTAATCCACCGAATTATATAGTGAGATTATATTGGAAAAAGGCCGGAGCCACATAACTGTAAAGTTGCTGAAAACAAATCTTAATAAAATAAAAATTCTTTTCCTTTCTGACTATAAACCCCGCAAATGCTAGAATTCACTTGTTTCATTAGATGACAATAATCAAGAAACTATCTACAACTGGTTTACACAAATTAAAGCCATACCTAACACAAATAATGCTTCTACGACATATCTAATATGAACGTTTTACTTGCTAACAAAAATACAATTTTGGAACGATCAACGAACCATTCACAATCATCAGGTATCTACAGATAAAATAACTCATCATATAATCCTTTCTACAGAAATATATGCTGCTATAACAGTCCTCAACCCGAATGTTATCTCAAGTTCAAGATAAACATACAAAAAAACAATGATTATGTGAAACTTTATGAAAACGAAAAAATATAAATTATAAAATCGGAAGATATTTGTGAAAGTTGCGAGGAACATGTATCGGACGGATTAAAGCATCTGTTATTAGAATGCTCATCGTAAATAGAAGTATTATAGAAACAAGTATTTGCATAGCTATATCACAATATAAGATGATCTACTTTCACAGAAAAATATTCTCCATATTGACAGTATCTATAAAACAAACGAAATTTACTCCTTTATTAAAACAGTATATACTCAATTAAAGTAATCTGGCAAAATATATATATACAAATAAACAAAAATAATTCATATTAAATAACAAAAAGGGAGAGGGGATTCATACTAAGGTAACCATTAATCTTTTGATCTGTATTGTATTTATTCATTATATTTGTTAGTAATCTTTAAATTTAAAAGAATTTAAAAGAAATCAAAATGATTATTAATTATAAATAATGTTTAATATTTGTTAATAAAAAGATTTTACTTTTGTTTCAACGAAGTAGTTTTCAGTAAATATCATCGGAGGTGTAAAATTGTGGAAGATATGACGCATAAACTGAATCAATTGAAGATGATGTAGAGCTGTCGATATTTGATTGACATCCTGCTTGTTGTCACTTCCCATGGCCTACTCAATCCGAAGCATCAACATTCACTCCAATAGATTTCATCTTCCCTCCTTATAGAATAAGCTGTATTTTATTTTTGAAGGACCAATATTACATCAAAATACCTAAAACTTCGACTGTTATTAAGCAAATTATTATAATATTATAATACTATTTTGGGTTTAAATAATTTTTATTAGACGAAATAATAATAATTCTCAACGTCAGACAAAAAGGAAAAAAACTCAAATTATGAACAATGCAAAAAAACAAACAAACAAAATCTACTTTTACCATACGATTCGTTCTTCACAGCAAGACTAAGATTGCGGTTCTTTCCTTCTTATATTTAGTCTGAATTCGAACATGCTAGAAGGTTCTCAAAAAGCGTAAAAGCCTCTCGAACAATCACGAACTTGTACTAGAAAAGTTGGCAACTGTTTTAAGTTAGAAAAAGCCTAGAACTGTTTTCAATCATATTTTTTTTTTGTTCGTTGTCATATCTGGTGTTTGTTTTAGTTTACAATATTTTAGTTTTTCCATTTATATAAAACAAAAAACTAATACATTTAACATTGTAAGGTCAGTTTTCCGTTAATCTGAGTCTGTAGTATTCATAGTATTTATGAATTATTCAAAACCTACAATTGTTTGAAACCCTAAATCGAAAAGAATAGTCTATCTCATTAAAACAATTTCGAATCATGAAAATTTCGTTACGTTTTGAAGTACAAACCAATAACTATCTATAAATTAAAAAAAAAAAAAAAAAAAAAAAAAAGAACATTGGAAAATGTGTTACTAACAATAAAAAAACTAAATTTTTTTTAGTATTTAGTTTTAGTTAGCATATGCTAAATCCATTGGATGAGAGAGATGTAGGGATAAACGCCCCTTTTCCTGACTGCCGTTGATAGATGACAACTGTCCCCTATTGCCTGCTATTTCTAACTGGAACTCTTGTTCTGCTATTATCTATCTGGATATATTTTAGAGATATGTTTTAAACTATTCCACTTGTAAGTACATTTATGGCGATTTCAGCATGAATAAGTACGTAAAACATTTAAAAAAAAATATTGGTGTAACCTGTGGTGTAGTGGTTATTGGTTATGGTGTATTTTACTTTATTAAAAAAAAACAAAAAAAAACATTCTTGTCATGCTTGATTTACATTGAATTTTAAAAAAAATACAAGACATTTTTAATACTTTCAACCTTCTGCAGATATATCTAACAATTCTTCAAATTGTCAAGTAGAGAAAAAATTAAAAAACTCAAGAAATTCTAGCAAAGCACAACTATTTAGGATATTCATATCTAAGTCTCAGTGTTTTATGTAAATACTAGTAAACACGGGGATAATCAACCTGCTGATACAACTCCGTTGATGGAACCTAAGGTTAAAAGTCTAAAGTGGATACAGAATATAAAGTAGTGATGACAATCTATCACAATAACCATCAAAAAGTGTTATGAATACTTGAAGCTAAATACTTAAAGCCAATTTTTACAAAATGGATTGAAACGAGGTACCTGACTTTTGGACAAAACTCTCTTGGTGTAACCTGTGGTGTAGTGGTTAGCATAGCAAACTTCTATATAGAAGATCACAGGCTCGTGGTCCGGGAGATGAAATAAAAATCCTTGCCTATGCCGTTCTTCGCAGGGAGCATAAAATGGAATTCATGTGCCTGTACGATGTCAAGTACTTGTAATTTTACCTATCCTAATTAACCGGAAAAATTAAGTACTCCCACAGTAGCATCGTCCGATAAGCCATTGTAGTATAAAGGGATGTTAAATTAACAATCACCAAAATAAATTTTTGGGTTTACTATTACAATAAGTTCAGTTGGTAACTTTGTTACATATGCAATTTTGAATTTAAAACATTTTTGCGAGTATTTTACATACCAGGAAGATAGCGTAATTGCTGTTTGAATAGCTGTTTTTTAAACAGGAAATATATACTGTCCAACATTCTTTTCAACTTAATTTTTACGTAAATAGCGAGTTAGCATCAGCTGATAATTACAGAGTGTATAGTTGTTTGTAAAACATTATTAAAATTCAATTAGATATATGTTATGCTATCAATAAGGAACACTTTCAATCTTTTAATAATTTCAATCTTTACCATATTCTCTTTGGATCTATATTTTTATAAGTCATTGAAGTCTTTTTTTACTATGTTAAATATCTGAAAAACTAAATTTTTGCGTCGACTAGTACCAATCTGGTTCAGATTCTATATTTTGCTTCGAGAATACTTTAGAAAACTTAGGTGTCATACTTGTCCTGAAAATTTATAGACAAATTTGCAAGATGGTCCTAGCCTTTAAAATAGTGGAGGTAATGATAAAAAAACAAAACTGCTACACTTGGATTTAAAGATTAATTTTTGTTTGTTATTTTTATTATTTTACTTTATTTAAAAAAAACATTCTTGTCATGCTTGATTTACATTTGATTTTTAAAAAAATACAAGACATTTTTAATACTTTCAACCTTCTGCAGGTATATCTAATAATTCTTCAAATTTTCAAGTATAGACACAATTAAAAAGCTCGAGAAATTCTAGCAAAGCCCCACTATTTTGGATATTTACATCTAAGTCGCAGTGTTTTTATGTAAATATTAGTTAACTCGGAGATAATCAACCTGCTGATACAACTCCATTGATGGAACCTAAGGTGAAAATCAAAAGTGGATAAAGAATATAAAGTAGTGATGACAGAAAATTCATCAAAATAACCATCTAAAAGTCTTATGAATACTTAAACTTAAATACTTTAAGCCATTTTTACGAAATGGATTGAAACGAGGTACCTGACTTTTGGACAAAAATCTCTTTAGAATGGAAATTGCAATCTCTTTCAATATTCTAAAGTTTATTAATAAACTCGTAATTCTCCTAGAAAAAAGATAACAAAAATTATGAACTAGAAATGAATGAAAAGCAATACATCGTCGTTAATGCTCCAAAAGGTAAAACGTCAGAAAATTTCGATTTTATTTTATTTATTCGATTTTATTGGATTTTTAGTCAAAACGAATAGCTCTAGGGTTCTAAAATACAAAGTATGACACCAGCAAATATAAAAGAAGAATCATGCACAGTAAAACAATATTCGAATTTCAGGAGTCGCTTGGTCATTAATCCTGAATCTGCCTATGATGAAAATTTAAACTCTAACACAAAAAAAGTATTACGAATGAATATAATAACAGTTTTAATGTTTATTTCGATGATTTCTTTGTTTTCCTGAAAATCAGCTGTTAATTGACGTACGTCTGCAGCAATAAAAGATATGTTGCAATAAAAAAAAATAAAAAAATACGTTTACTGTCAATAAACGATCCTTTAGAAGCGTTACGAATCTTGAATCATCCACTGAACCGAAAAGAAGAGAGCTAAGGCCGAATTAAATATTATAAGGAGGGTCGGAAGTTTTATCGAGATCCGGAGACAGAATCAATCAAACGAGCGACCTTTAAAACCCCAGCGGTGAGTAGATTTGAGGGGGGGCAGAGGTTAAGGAAGGGGTTTGTTAGGGGGGGCCAACTCAGAGGGGAACCTTCCCACCCCCCCCGAAATGAGAAGAGTACGCCCCGGCGAACCGGGCTAATGGTCTAAGGAATAGAAAATGCCAATTTCATATTTCACTGCCGGCTTCGGGCCCGCCTTATTTCATTTCACAGGAAATTGCCTCTCACTAGCTGAATAGTGATAGCGCCCTCTCTGTCTCTCTGTCTGTCTCTCTCTCTCTCTCACTCTCACTATCACTATCACTCTCACTCCCTCTCACTCTCTCTCTCTTAGTACTATCAGCCATATTCTACTTTTATATTTTGCATTGTATTTTTATTTTATTATTATTACTATTTTATCACATAATATCGTGCAATGTAAATTTTATATTCGCCACCTCACATGGGAATCGTGGGAAACAAAATGGCCGACCAGGCTGCTAGAGCGGCGCTCGCCCTTCCCGGCCGTGGAAAAGATGCTGACTCCATCAGATTTAAGTAAACCCCTTAAAAATTAAATTAATGATGTGTGGCAACCCATATGGAATAAGAGCACACCAAGTAAATTGAAGCTTATAAAGAGTGAAGCCCTGTGCTACATTCGTCCGTAAAAGCCGTAGAGAGGAGGTCGTGTTAGCCCGTCTCAGGATCGGTCATAACCGACACACTCTTATCTCATCACTAAGGAGCCCCCACTGAAATGTAAATATTGCAGTGGTCACAAGTAATCACATTTTTCTGGTATGCCAACATTTTACATCGCAACTTAATAGATTTGGTTTGAAGCCTGACATAAAAGAGATTCTTAAAGATGACAATGGATGGGTAGAATCGCTTTTCAGATTTTTGAAAACAAACAATTTGTTATCGTATATTTGACCTGATACGAGATTACTGGAACGAAATTGTAGGATAAAAGTAAAAATAAAAAAGAATTGCTAAATAGCATAAAGGTTAACTCGGCGTTGATAACAGGTTTTACGCCGCTTAACATAAACAAACATTGGCCACCTTTGCTGTCGATACTGCAATTCTTTGTTAGGATCTAAATCCTTTTCTAGCCGCTAACATTCTTCAGAACCACCTGGACGATATTCGTGACTGGGCCGTCAGGAAGAAAATTAAAATGAATGAAAAATATAGTGTTAATGTAGTCTTCAAACTGAACGGTCTTTGCCCCCAACTATACTTCAACAAATTACCTATTTTGGAATCTGATAAATTTTCTGAATCTGAGAATATTTAGGACTTTATCTGGACAAAAGACTAATATGGCAAACTCACGTTAGACTTAAATTAAAATAATTATATAGTCCGTATCGACTATTATCTATATTACTCGATTGACGATCAAAATAATCCCCTAGCTAACAAAGTAATTTTTTATAAAATTCTTTTAAAACTGATATTGACTTACGGTGTTGAACTGTGGGATTCTGACAACAAATGCAACATTAAAAAATCCATCCCTATCAGTCGAAAGTGTTAAGAAAAATATTAGACGCGCCATTTTATGCCAGCAACGATATTATACATATGAACTTAAACATTCCAACAGTTTTTGTAAAAGCCAAAGACAACTACATTAACTTTTACAAAAAACTGGTCTGTTATAATAACCCACTGACAGACATTTTAAAAAGCTTAAGCAACCCGTACAGTCCACCCCGCCGACTTCGAAGGCGGTGGCTAAGAGACCAACTAAGATATTTAATACTTCTGTACTGGAACGCTTTCGAAGCAGCTCACAAACTGTTTGTTTTTGATAAATAATTAAACATTGTTTAATTTACCAGGTCTCATGTAAATGTGTAAACCAAATTTTGGTAAACATAATTATAGCTCATTCCGCTTTGGATCACATGTATTATATCAGTTAAAATCCCTAATGAAAAATGTGGACTGTTACAAGGACTACAATACCTTACTTTTTATTTAGTTTACGAGTGCTATTCTTGCATCTTTTTATTACACAGATTTAAAAAATATCAGTGAAAATTTATCATCCTTTCATATCGCACAGTAATTTAGATGTGTAATGATATTCTTAGGCGGTTCGACCGGAATAAAATATATTTATTTAATATTAGAATAAGTGGGAATAAGCCTCAGCATGAAATAATGTAAATACATGAAATTCTACTTAATTATTTATATATTACAAATAGCTTCCTTTGCAGGTTCCGACTTTCGGGTAAATACAGTATCAAAATTTCGGTAAAACATAAAATTGTAATCATTAATGCGCAGCAAGTGTTCAATTTGAAAAAATAATCAAACACTCCAACATATACTGTTTGTGTGTCCTATATATTTTAAATTAAGGGATAGTTTTTACAAAAGCATGGAAAATGTTAATGGACTTCAAAATTTTTAATTATAAAATAAACGTAAGAGATTTAAGAATTTTGTTTAATTTTATGACCAATATATTAAACTGTAGAGATTTGGTAAGATAAATTTAATATAACAATGCCCATATAGGCATGCCCATGGCATCAAATATAGATATTGTAAATTTATTAGTTATTAATTAATCTATGTTATTTATCTATTTTAATGTTTGAATACTTTTAATCTATAACTCTTTTTTATTTATTTTTGGCTTCATATCTCAATTTGTGCATTTCAACAAACTTTGAAAATCAGCAAATGTGCGCTATGCTAATTAAATAAGGGCATGTTAGGTATGGGGAAGGATGGCACCCAGCGGTACCTCTTGTCTGGCTTGTTGCAGTTAATTTGGATTTTTAATGAAGGAGTTCTCTCAACCAGCGCCTTTTTATTCTCCGATTTATTGGCATATGAGTTGCTGCCACGTCCCTCATCAGTCGATTAAAATTACCGTGTAATTGAGTATGAAAACGTTTGTAAAGTGTCTTTATATGTTAGTCTACTGTTTGTATTTGTAAGTCAGTAAGTAGGGTATTGTTGATTACATAGAATGGTGCTTTTACTAGGAATCAGAACATTTTTTATTATAAGGTCTGAAATCTTTGTAAGTGAGTTTTTTCGGTTGTACCTTATATCTGTGAAGAGTATTGCCATATTGGTTTCATCGAGTACTAATATGTATTTAAGTTTTTTTCTAAGTCCTGAAGTTTTAGAAAGAGGTGAGTAAAGTAGGTTGTGTCGTTTGTTAAGAATATTTGGTTTCAACTTAACATTTTAACGTTTTTAGGTGTAATAGAATTTATAATCTTATTTATGTATATCAAAAATTAATAATTTATTAATATAAGTTTATATAATCGGTAGACTCAACTTGTACAGGCTGCTTCCCTGATAAAATATTACGAATTAATAAATAGCTTCCTTTGGTTTTCCTTTAAGGTGGGACTCCCTGGGACGAGGATCTACGAGATCGGAGACGGCCTCACGATCAGCCAGCTAGGCCTGGAAGTGCGGCTGGAGGCTGGACATCTCTCCGGCACCAGCGTGGTCCTCCGATGTACGGCCCTGGTAGGAGTACTCAACAGGAGGAGTTCCCAGGTCAGCCTTGGTCCCAGGACCACTGAACCTGTTCCTGAGCGAGGTATATATCAAAAGGGTTCATTTAATTTATATTTATTACTGTCATTTACATTTTAAAAAAATGTAAATAATCACAACGCACATTTTTAATTTAAAAACAAAAACAGGTTCTTAAGTGATAAGCTCTAAGCACTTATTTAGATTTGGATGAAGAAATCATTTCAGCAAACACAAGTTTTGAATAAGTTTAAATATGATTTAGTTTACTTACAAATATTGTGTTACATGAAATGACTTAAGGAGAATAAAAAAGTTTTTTCCCATATTGTACTGACAACAACCTCATACTGCAGACAGACCATGTACACTATGTAGGACTTCGACGTTCGACAGAAGGATGGGGTGTTAAACATTTTAAAAATGAAACATACGTCACTTAAAACAAGACTGAATCTACTTTATCCACTCTTTTCAAAAACTTCAAAACTGAAACTAAAACAGAAATTAAAGACATACATATACTCACTTAAACCAATATGGCCGTACTCATCACAGATATACGGAACAATTAAAAAGACACATTTAAATTAAATTCAAAGATTTCAATCAAAACTTTTACGACTCATAACCAACGCACCATGGAAAGTGACTAACCACTTAGTCCATCCCACCAGAATTATCTATCAAATTCTCGTTTAAAAAATAAAACTAACGAATGCACTGACCAAATAACCCAGAGTGGTGGAGGCGGCATGGTCCACAAGAGGATCTTTTATGGAAAAGGTTTCGAATGTCTGAGGATGAGATGAAACCGGAGATGTTGGTCCTGGTAAAAGCCCTTAGCGCGGGATCTCCCCCATCCCCCATCCCCTCCCTCAACCCCTTCACTAACACACACACACACAACCACACACACACACACACACACACACACACACACACCCACAAACAAACGCACACGAAACCCTACCACTTCTAGGCTTATTGTCCTCTACATCTTCTACTTCTCAGAAAATAAGCCGCCCGTTAACTATATTTAGGTTTCATAGAATACATTTATGTGTATACAACTCTAATAATGACAAGCTTTATTATAATAAAAATTTGCATTATTTATTATTTAAAAATAATAAATAATTATAATTATAATTATTAAAAATTTCTATTCGATGAAAATTATTTTTTTTATTTGAATTTCGTTTGTTTTTTTTTGTGTTATTTTGTACAAATTCTGCTGATTTTGAGATTTTTAAGTACTGCTGAAAAAATACTACTGAAAATAAATTAATACTGAAAAATATACCTTTTTTTTTCACTGAGCACACTTCTTTATACGCCAGGAATCATTCTCGATCCGGTGCTTTTATCCTCTTTTAATTTTTCCTGTCCTTGAAGACCATCTTCCAAGTGGCTCCCATCTACACGTCCCTTAATCTGGAGCTTCTGGATCTTTATTGTCAAAGAAAATGACTGGAGGTGGATAGCCAGAGGGTGGGGAAAGTGAGTAGATCTCGCCTGCGTTGTCTCTTGTTTTATCAACTTTTTTATTTAGTTATTTGTGTTTTTGTAGCATGGTGACTTTAACCCTGTTTCGCCTAAAAAAGCATTTCAAATGGGAATTTCGTGTTACTTTATTATAAAATATACTATGCTATACAGCTTCTAGTTACACACCAGTTTATTTTAGTTTGCATTATTTACGGCATTGGTTCTCAAAATTGTTATTTCTCCTTCCTCATATGGTTATATGTGAACCACAACGTTCATTTTCATATAAACATTTATTTTTACCGGTAATTCTTATGTATGTTATATGTTTAAAGTGTTTTCCTGTGGAGACAATGGTTTAAATGTTAAAATAATGCACTAGGTATTTTTTTACACACAGAATTTTATTTTTATTTTTTTTTTTTTAATGACTAAGTTATTCTTCCGCCGAATCCTTTATCGTCCTAACCCCCCCCCCCCCTGAAGCGCTGGTTTACAGCAACGCCACGAACTGGTAGTTGTAATCCACCGGCAAATTGATTCAATAGCCCCTGGGGAGTGAATAGCTCCAAAGCACTCAGCTAAGAGGAAGATGCGATGAATGCCCCGCAAGTGCCTTTACAAGATACCTTGAATAGATTATATTAATAACTATACAATATAGTGGCTGCTTGCATTGAATCTCTGAACTTACCTCCAAATTATTTTCCCTTACGAGAAACTAAGTAACCAATGCTTTTACTCTCCAGGAAATATGTTTCGTTTCTCTTTATCCGAGCAAGAAAATGTGATGATATTCAAATATCTACATAGAAAAAAAATCCACACTATTCTAAAATTTTTAATAAAAATTTTGGGTCCGATTTCTTAGTCCCTTCATTTTACGAGCTCAGAGCCCTTTGATAATTTTTTCTTCTATTTAATGATCGACGCAGGGTGAGAAAAAATTGTGATTAAGTGGTCGGAAAACTCCTGACCAAATGACGAATCGAATAATTCTTTTTTCTTTAACGAGTTTGAGATTTTCTTCAATATTGAGATTAAAAAAATATATATATAAACATCACTCTGGGCATTTCAAATTGATTTTTATATTGACCCTTTCATCACTTTAATTTAAATAAAATAGTTTATTAGGTGCAAGGTTATACATAAAGAATGAAATGATTCAGTATTATTATCTACTGAGCTTTCTGGACGTATAAGCATGTGTTTTCAGGCAGTTCTATTTTTAGAAGATTTCAAAAAAAAAATATATTGTCTGAAGGAGAAAATATCGAAAGAATTAAATTAAGAATATCCTGTTTTATAGGAGGGTCAAAAAAAAAAAAAAAATTGTCAAATAACACAGGCCATTGTTTGAAAACTTTTTTAACTTTAATAGCTGATCTTCATAGATTTTTATGTGCTGAACCTAAACCTGGCATTAGTTTTTTTTTATCACCCAGAGCTTCCCAGCAATATGCTTTGTATTATAAACCCCTATATGGTGTTCGGGGGAATTATTGAAACACTATGTTACAGCATGGTTTTTATTTCAGTGGCTACTTAAAACAGTGATTTAATGTGCTAATACAGTACAAGCTTCACTTATCAACTAGAATTGGTCTACACTTTCTTTCTCTTTTTTACTTTCACTTACCTCTATAAGAAATATATAGTAAGTGGAAGTATTGCGATCGTGAAAAATTTCGACTTCCGGTTTTCAACGGAAACCGTGGAAACCAAAACACGTTTTGGGGTCCCTTGAGTCCAATTAACCAAATCCCGCGAAATGGTCTGTGTGTGTGTGTCTGTGTGTCTGTGTGAGTGTGAACAGACTAGCTCAAAAACTATAAACCGTGCGAACCTGAAATTGGGTATTTAGTGTAGGTATATGCCTCGATGTGACAGAAAAAATTTCATCAAAATTGCTCAAAGGGAGGGGGTACTTTATTTAATAACTTTTTAAGTTGTTTTCGATTTTCTCAAAAACGGCTCTAACGATTTCGATTAAACTGAGTATTTGATCTCATTGTGTGTGTGTGTGTCTGTGTGTGAACAGACTAGCTCAAAAACTATAAACCGTGCGAACCTGAAATTTGGTATTTAGTTTAGGTATCTGCCCGCGATGTGACAGCAAAAATTCCATCAAAATTGCTCAAAGGGAGGGGTTTCTTTATTTAATAACTTTTTATTTATATTTATTTATGTTTTTTTTTTATTTTCTCAAAAACGGCTCTAACGATGTTGATTAAACTAAGTATTTGATGTACTAATATGCCAGAGATATGACTGTAAAAATTTCATCAAAATTGATTAACCGGAGGGGGGACTTTACTTGACAGACCATTGTTCATAATTAAAGCCGCTCTGTTCATTTAAGAAGTATCAATTAATAAAACGCATTAATTTCTAATCGAAGTAAGTTGGTAAGTGAAAGTTGTGTGTTGCGCGCACGCACCAGATTTTTCTTTTTAACTCCTTGTGTAGCTTTTTCTACGATGAGTCGCTTGTTGAACTTCTCGGTGAAGTGACCAACAGTAGTCCCCCATCATGTTGGTGTTCCAGCGGCCCATGTAGCGTTTTTCCATCACTTTAATATCCTGGTGAAAACGCTCGCCTTGCTCCTCACTAAAATGTCACAAATTGTCCGGGTAGTAGTTACGGTGGCTGTTCAAAAAGTGAACTTTCAGGCTCATCAAACATCCTAACCTTTTAAACTTCTGTAACATGTTATCTACAATAGAGACATAGTCTGGATCTTTTTCATTTCCCAAGAGCTTTGTAACGACTTGCTTGAATGATACCCATGCTTCTTTCTCATTAAAATTCATTGTGGATTCAAAGGTAACATCAAACATCATTTTCCTTATGTCAGGTTCGACAAAGACGCCTTCTTTTAGTTTAGCTTCTGATAGGCGTGGAAACTTTTGACAGAGATACTTGAAACATGGTCCATCTTTAGGCAAAGCCTTTACAAATTGTTTCATTGGGCCTAATTTTATGTGTAGATGTGGTAGAAGCACGTTTTTTGGTTCTATGAGGTTTTCGCGTAGAATGTTCTTCTCACCAGGTTTTGAAGACTTCCTCATAGGCCAGTTCTTTCTATACCAATGTTGATCCCTAGCCCTACTGTCCCATTCACACAAGAACCATGGAAATTTGGTAAAACCACCTTGCTGACCAAGGAACATGCAAGTTCAATTCTTTAAAAATCGCTTAATTTAATAAATTTAACTATGAAATGTGTATAAATTGTGGGTGATACAGCTTTTTTCATATCATATTTGGATTCAGCACCCTAAAAACTATAGGAATAAGGTATTTTTAGTAAAAAAGTTATTTCATCTTTGGCCTGTGTAATTCAACTAAAAGTATATAAATGAGAGAATGGTGAAATTCTTCTTCCAAAATTCTTTTATTTAAAAATTAAAACAAATACATTAATTTGCCAACGTTTCGGACTATTCGTCCCTCTTCAGGGAAAATTTCTTCTGTAAGATCTAGTATTCTTTACCTGACAATTTCTGGTGGCTTGGTCCATCGATTTCTATATTACAGCTTTATTTAATTACATTGTAATTGGTCAATTTTATATTAAAATATTGTTCACATGTCTTACACTTTTTTCTGCCACCTACATTAACTTCAAGTGTGACAAGAGTAATTGAATTAAATGTGGCTTTTTAGTCGCAGTGTTTAATATTAATTAAAAAGCAAGACACTGATAAGGCTTTGTGTTAGAGTCGCCTTTGGAACCCCTAGCTTCCTATTCATTTTTATTTCCACATTCGGAAATCTTTATTTTTTTGTTTTACGTGTTTTGGCACACCTAACATTACTTAAAAACGGTTACTTTTTGTAGCTTGAAACTTCAAAAATGCTCCCACGAAACCATACCATAACATATGTAAATATATTTAAAAACAAAAAGGTATTCCCTTGCGATCTATTGACTTTACCACATTCAAATTTTTAATACCTTCCAATTTTTATTGCTATTTTTTTTTCAGTGCTAGCATTAAGTCTTGGAATATATTCACAAATCGATGGCACGGTTTGTCAGTTCTCCATAAAATTATATTTTATTTGAATCATCATTGAAGAGCCTAAAACGGACTTTTACTAGAGCATTATGTTAAGTAAGACGACAAACATTTTTTTGTTTTTTGAATTCTTAGCCGCAATCCGAAGTTCCTAGAAAGATTAAAATTGTATTTTTTTTTCTCCAAATAAGAAGTTTCCTTGAATGTGGTTTCACAACGTAGGTACAAATCTGCCATGAAAATCTATATAAATAAAGTTGAAATTCTGTTTGTTTGTTTGTTTATTTGTTCTTTATAGAAATCCATACCGTTTGTCCTAAATTCTCCAAATTTCGCTCAGTGGTTCTTTGATACCAGGTGCGAACACCTGTCCACGTTAAAATTGCGTAACTAAAACCGATCTTCAGCTGATATTTTTTACTCTCCAAATTTCGCTCAGTGGTTCTTTCAGACCAGGTGCGAAAACCTGTTCATATTAAAATTGCATAACTTCAGCCGATCTTCAGCTGATATTCTTTATTGTTATAAAAATCATAATGATCTCACTTTACAGTGTTTTTTTTACGAAATCGACCGTTTCTTTAGAAAAATGAAATGCCCCGTGATAAACCGGGATATACAGCTATAATCTATGTATATAAAGATCAAATTCTGTTTGTTATTTATAGAAATCCATTCCGTTTGTCCTAAATTCTCCAAACTTCGCTCAGTGGTTCTTTGATACCAGGTGCGAAAACCTGTTCATATTAAAATTGCATAACTTCAGCCGATCTTCAGCTGATATTCTTTATTCTCCAAATTTCGCTCAGTGGTTCTTTCAGACCAGGTGTGAACACCTGTTCATATCAAAATTGCATAACATCAGCCGATCTTCAGCTGATATTCTTTATTGTTTTAAAAATCATAATGATCTCACTTTATAATTTTTTTTTTACGAAATCGACCGTTCCTTTTGAAAAATGAAATTCCCCGTATGGAACCGGGATATACAGCTATAATCTATGCATATACAGGTGAAATTCTGTTTGTTCTTTATAGAAATCCATACCGTTTGTCCTGAATTCTCCAAATTTCGCTCAGTGGTTTTTTCAGACTAGGTGCGAGCACCTGTCCATATTAAAATTGCTTAACTTCAGCCGATCTCTGGGTATATGTTTTATTGTTATAATAATCGTTTTGATCTCGCTTTACATTGGTTTTTACAAAATCGACCGTTTGAGTCGATAAAAGTCTCAGTTCACAGATTTTATAGATTTAAAAATTGAAATTTTCCGGGTGAAACCGGTATATTCAGTTAGTATAATAATAATAAAAACATCTTATTCAAGTAGATTAAAAAAAAAAATGTTAATGTATGCCATATAGGACAATACAAGATTTTCAACGCACAATATCAAACGGTCAGTTAATGGCACGCTTCTTTAGTCCCTACCAGTGAGCAGGGAGTCCACAGTAAATTCCTAATTAGACGCCATTAGAGGGCAGCACTATCGGAATGTTGATGACGAGGGGTGAGGATAAAAAAGGTTGATCTACGCCCTGGGAGTTGAATTAGACTCAGCGCACTCTAGGAGACTAATTGGATACTAGCCCCTCTAACCTTCTTTTTTTCTTTTTGTAAATGAAAAATTCTATTTGTCAGGGACGGGGGGGGGGGGGGGGGGGGGAGGAGATGAGACCGGAAGAAGAAATTTTAATCAAAAGTTTCCACTGACTCCCGATGCTAATGCATTCTATCTCACCCCTGAGAAAGCTTGGGTAGTTCTGCCATCCAACTGAGCTGTCGTGATGTATACTAAGTCCATATTGTAATCATACCGCTTGTGTAATCTATCCTGCATATTATAAAAAAGAAGTATTATAAAAAAGAAGTAAAGAAGTAAAACAAGTACATAATTTTTCTGAATATTAAATTATTGTTTTTGCTAAAATGAAGCAGAAGAGATTTAACCCTTTGCACTCGGCACCGTTTCGGACGTTACCTACCGGCAACTCGACGCAACTAATTCTCGAAAACGTACACCCTGAAAACGTAATATTATACAGTAAAATTTAAAACCAAGTAAGGAATTGTAATGAAATTTAGGTTATATATATTTGTAAAGCTTCAAGAACACATAGTTACAAAAAAAAATTAAATTTTATATATTTTTTTTTAATTTTATATTAACTTCAAAAAAAAAAAATTTTTAATTTTATATATTTTTTAGTAATTTTATAATTATTATTATTACTATCATTATTATGTATAAAAGCATAAAAAATCTATTTGGAGAAGTAAAAACAGTTAAAAAGTTACGAGATGGGACCCGTTTAGTTGAAGTTTTCTCAGATATCCAATCAGAAAAGCTCCTAAAATGTGAAAATCTACTTAATAACTTGCCGGTTAAAGTAGAAGCATAAGGGAAACTTAATCAAAGTAAAGGGATTATTTTTTGCCCCGAACTAAATTATTGTACAATTGAGGAAATAAAACCACAAAATGTAGCCGATGTTAAAAGATTAACGTACTATAAAAACAATGAAAAACACCGCGATCCGTGACCGTCATATGTCACCAAAAGCGAAATTTCCTATAGATAGTTTTTACGATTTGTTTATGTACAATTTCCTTATATTTTAAAACTGAAAATTATTTGCATTGTTTCCGTAGCGGAGCCCTCGGGTTTGAAGACAAATTTTAAATGGCTCCGCTCCGGAGATCTCGAGTGAGAAGGGTTAAATAAGGAATGACATTACTATTTCCATTTCTTCTTAAATCTTCTAGGCTAAAACCTAGACAAAACTACCCATATGCTCACAGACGTACATTAGATCCACTCATAAATTCTTTAAATGTTTCAGTCGAAAATTATTCATAAAAAAATTACTTTCTTACCTCACAAACCGAAAACTACACACGAACCACAAACAAACAAGTTTACTAACAAATAAATGGATGGGTGACCGCTCGAATTTAGGGGACCGGCCGCCAATGAAGACCCCCACCCGACCCCAAAGGAGAATGGTTGACCCTACTCGTTCTATTATAATGATGCCACTTTCTTGGAGATCACTAGCCGCCCGGAGTTTCGGTCTATAGACGTTATCCTTTTGGGGAATTTATATAGCTCCTCCGAGCCTGCTGACTCTGAGCGGCCATAATCCATAGACCTAGACTCCTTGAACCAAAAATATGTGACGACATTGGATAGGAATAACACTGCAAGACTGGCCCTAATGGGATTGGTAATGGATCTATGGACAGCCTGCCGCTGCAAGAAGGGTTTGCAGAAATGTGAGGTTTGGGCTCCTGCAAACAGTCTAGGTCCCACAAGTGTTATATACGTCTGAAAGGAAACCACATCTCGCAACCAAAGATTTCAGTAGGTATATACGCCAACCAAAAAATACAAAAACAAACGTTTAATATACTCAGATTTAATATACTCCTATTGCCTGTGTATTAGTTGAAAATATTTTGAATTGATAAGAGAATGGTGGAATGATTAGATCCATCCATAAAATCTTTAAATGTTTCAATCCAAAGTACACATAAAACATGTACCTTTGTACTTCACATACCAGTATCTACATACTAACCGAGTCACTAGTCGCCCGAATTTTCACTCTATAAACGTTTCGCTAAGGGGGTATTTGTAGAGCTCCTTGGGCCCTACTGACTCTGAGCGGCCAAAATCCACAGACCTAGACCCCTCGAACCAAAAGTAAGTGACGCCATCGGATAGGAAGAACACTGCAAAACCAGTATTTGCAGAAATTTGAGGTTTGGGCTGCCTCTTGCTGGCTGTCTAGGCTCTCAAAGATGTTAGGTAAGGCGCACATTGAGACACTGGCGACGCAAAGCAGATTTAAAGGTAAGAAGTGTTCTGCATCGCCTGCTTCTTAATATGCTTTTAGCCTTATACACGTTCGAAAAGAAACCACATCGCGCGAACAAAGATTTCAAGAGGTTTATGCGCCAACCATAAAATACAAAAACAAATGTTTAATGTAAGGCAAGGCTGTTCTCCTATTGCCTGTGTTCTAGTTAAATATATTGGAAATTGATAAAATTAAGTATCATATTTAAACCTCCTCAAAACGCTAATATGCTGAAAGGGAGTATTTTTAGAATTAAACTAAACTTAAATCTAAAACTCCACTACGTCTACTTCTTTAATAGTCCTTAATATTGGTAAAAGAACAGAAAGTGGAAAGGAGAAATATTTTATAAATATGATATGAACTTTTTAGTTTACAGAAAGAATAACTCCACTTTCAAAATTTTTCAGGAAAGCGCATTAAATAATATTTCTCTTTGAAGTATTCGGACTTTTTTATTTGGTAAAAAGTTAGAAAGTTTCGTATTTTCAAAAGCGAACTATTATTTAAATTGTTTATCTTCAAAATGTTGAAATGGTAGATCATTCTGTCAAATGAAGTGCTCATATAAAACGGAGAGCATTAGTTTCATAATTATTTAGGTGGATTTTTTTTTAATCCAGTTTCTGATTAGAAAAATAAGTTTATACTCTTTCGAAGAACAGAAAGTTCAATGTGCCTTTATTTATAGATTATATGCATACTGTGAAACGCATCATTTTAATTCCATTTTTAGCTCTTCAACAATAGCTTTTATAGTTCGGTTGTTTGCTTAAAGTTGAGCGGAATAGTTAAACAACAACTTTGACGATTCCTGAAACGAAAATTTGTACCAAGATCCCGGGGAAGACTAGAAATAAATCGTTTAAGTTACTTTGCGAAGGAAGTATTAATAAGGGTAAGGAGGAGGAAGGGTGCTTTGTATTGCTTTGAGTTGAGTCTCTAAGTCCCTCTTCTTGTCCCAACTTCTTCCGCTCTTCCTAACTTGCCACGGCCTTTGCTCCAGAGTCCCCTCAAGTCTCTTGTTGGCCCCTGTTTAATTATTGTTTGACCAAGTTTAGTCACTGAGTGATTCTTCAGCAGTTGTTCTGGCCTAGCCGAAGGAAAACGCTTTGTCAAACGCTCTGAAAGGAGTCTTCGTCTTTTGGATTATTGTATATCAAAGAATATTATACTTTGGATAACACCGAAAAGGGAATAATCATAATTAAGAGATGCCTCCCTCTTTAAAGGTAGAAATTATTCTAATAATATTATTTCATCTTATGAATCATTTATCTTGTAATAAGTATACATTTTGACCAGATTGAAAAGCTTCAACTGATTTTGTCTTCATGTGATTTTTATAAAGATAACTTAAAATGGTTATAAGAAAGTTTTAAAACCTTGATGCCTTTTATGCCTTAGTAGGAAAATGTTTACTTTCTCCAAATAAATAGTTATTATTAATGCGATTCGTTTCTAAGTATTTTAACAATTCTGTGGGTTAACAAATATTTATTGAACGAAAATATAACAATACCCATGCCAACGAATTATAATAACATAAATATTCGAGTAGGTTACAAAAAATAATAACTTTAAAGCACACAAATCATATGGCTTGAGCTTGACAAGCCAAGACAAACACTAACTCAGTTCAGTCAATCGCTCCTTATATATAGGTGTAAGGAGGATCTAGAACGTTGTAGAATTTCGTGGAATCTGGTCGATGGAGCTCGAACAATTTAGATCCAAACAGTTCGCTCCAGCTGCTAATTTGTTCCAACAAACGGTCTGGAATTTTAAACCATACGTTTTTATTTGACGATTTAACGTTACAGTATGTACTAAAAAAATAGGGGATAAATATTAATTTAGACCTTGGAGTTTTTACCATTCGTGATATTTTTATGACGCTGTCTTTTACGCAATGGGAAATACATGCCTAAATATTCTTTTTTTTTTAATTATTTAGGAATCGAACAGTTAAAAAATACAAATCGCTGTCATAACTAATTTTCTTTTCATCGATTAAAAAATATTGAATGCTGAAACGTATGTTTAATATCTTTTGTAAATTTGATGACTTTTTTTTTTTTTTTTTTATGAGCAAAATGTTGATCGTAAAGTTTCAACAGGAGTCCGAGGAATCCGAAAATAATGGAAAATTTTCTATTGGAGGTTAAATAACTTGTACTTATTTAAAGAGCATATAAATTTCTAAGGTACTACTAAGAATTATATGTTTCTACTCCGAAAAAGAAGTAAAATATTATTATTAATCAATAATATCTTAGAATAGTAAGACATTCCAAAAAAAAAAAGGTACATTTGTGGGAATCTAATTTTTTCACGATCGCTTATAAAAATTAACTTCACCTCACGTTTACTTATTTAATATTATTGAATGCAAAATTTTTCATGATGGCGCAATGCATATTTTGAGTTTAATAGCCATATAACGTCTTGTTGGTGTCATTGGCGGATCCAGGGGGGGGGGGGGGGTGGCTGTGGGGGCAGCATCCCCTCCCTTTGGAAAAATTTTCGCCATTAAAAGATAGAATATGATTTTCCTTAATGTGAGGAAGCAAGTTAAAGAATAAATAATGTGCAGAACAAGTATAACTTTAGTTATGGGAAAGGAACATAAAGGTAAAAAAGCTGATTAGTAGATCCAAATGAAGGGCTCTGGGGCTGCAGCCCCCCTTTACGATCGGTTGGATCCGCCCATGGTTGGTGTATATTATATATTTAAGGACCTCTATATGTTAACTAGATGCTTCATATAAATTGTTCAATGTATTTATAATTTTTTTTTGTCTGTGTCTTGTTCATTTAGCCCTGAAGAAGACTTGCATCGTTGGATCGAAACGTTGACTTTATTTTTCATTTTATTTATTTAATTTTTACATAATTTTCACCTGCGCTGTAGAGCATCTAGCTAGTTTGTTCAACATGCAAACTTTATTTCCAATTTGCTTGATTTGATTGCGATTACTGTAAATTTCGTGTCGAACCATATATTTCGGCCATTGTCCATTTAATCCTCGTTGAACGAGTAACTGGGAGGAAGAAAGAGAAGAAACCCACTTATTTGAGTGGTTGTTGGATTCCCGTGTATTTTTGTACTATACCAGGGAGCACTTACAATTTGTCTAAGAATTTTGAACTATTTATGTAGAATTTGAATTATTCTTACGTAAGTTTAAAAAAAAAATAAAAAAAAAAATAAAACTCTTGAAGATAGACTCAAACTTATATATCTATTACTTTCTAAATCGTCAAAATTAAAACTGCAACAAAAACTAAATACGTATACTTACTTATTCAAGCCCATATGGACAGATTCCTCCCAGATATTCGGCATAGCTGAAAAGATCCCTTTGCAAAACTTCAAACGTTCCATTCAAAGTTTTTACGACTCATTACAAAAGCACCCTGGTGCGAGACTAACAAAACCAAAAACATTCTGGCATCCATCTACCATTAGTCGATTAACACCTAACGACTCTTTAAATACGATATTTTATTGATTTGAACGGACATCCAAACAGTTTAATCAGGAATATAGCTGACATTAGCATGTATAAGAGAAGACTAAAAAGGCAATGGGTGAGAGATCTGCTCTCTTAGACAGCCGAGGTAATTGACTGAAGCCAAGAAGGGGGTGCTCCTGGGTGCTTTCCCTACTCATGCCTGACATGTCATTATTTTCTACCGCCGCCGCATTCGCTGATTGTTAGCAATTTGCTGACAGGTGCGAATTAATAATTAAAGTAAAAAAAAAATAAATAAAATGATGCTAATGTTATGCTATTATTCAATTTAAATAAAATATTTAAACCACAAATCCCATTAGAGCCAGTGCGCAATAGATCCGTTTCACCCCCTTTACCGCAGGGATCTATAGTAAGCCACCGCAAAGTCTGCGGCAAGCGGCAATAAAGATAATGGATAGACGGTTGAGATGGCGGTTTGTGTTTCGGGATGGAGGTCAGTCCTCAGTGGAAAATTGAAAGGCAAATTCAATCAGTTGAAAGCTTCTTGTCCTGGGTGTGCTGAAATGTCGTCGTCATCAAAGCACATATCAATCAAATGGATGATGACCAATCATTGACGAACACGAATATCACATCTGTATCATAGGTAGACCATAGCTATGATATGGTCAGCATATAGGAGGATGAATTATAAGCACTATGAATTACGATGCAACAGTACTATTATACAACAGTATGAATAAACTGTGATTCATTAAATTTATAAATTATGAAGTGTATAGTAAGCAAGAGTACAGTATATCGTAAAAATATTATTGACATTGGTTTTTTTCGGCGGAAATGCACGTTTTTGGGGTCCCCTGTGTATAAATAACCACTTCTCCCAAAATAGTATGCGTGTATGGTCTTTAGTCATACTAGCGAAAAAACTCTAAGTCGTAAGAAACTCAAAGCAGGTATTTGAGGAAGGTGATGTTATGAATTTTGGCTGTGATTTTTATAACATCATGGTAAAAATCGAGTAACCTGAATTGGGACTTTGTTTCATATTTATTTTTTAACGGCTCGAACAGTACATATTTTAATTTTAATTAATGTAAATGAATTATCCTTAAATATCATGTAGATAAAGAACAATTCAAACTTACTTCAACGTTCAATAATAAAGAAAAAACCTTTCAGTTAATCTAAAAACAACGGGATTTAAAATATAACTTCACGCCAAATTTAAAATTGTTTGGTGAAGAATTTAGAAGGGTTACTTTTTTTTTACATCTCATATTTCACTTAAGTATTACTTAATGATCCATGCATTTAGCACTTACCGGATTAATTCAGTAGTGGCAAGAATAAATATTAATAACACAATTGTAAAAGGAATATATATAATATTGTAAAAGAATATAATTGGAGCAGGGTTTATTTCAATCACAATATAGAGAAAAAATTTACCAAATTAATGTTTTGCCTAATATATATTAATTTAATTCAGAATATAAAACATGATGATATGAGATATTGTATCAGTAGGTTCTAACTGAAACAGGTTAAGAAAAACGAGCATTAAGAACCTACAACTATGTTGCATGCTCCTACATTACAACTGATCAAAATATAAAACTTTAATTTTATGAATGAGATAACTTTTTATAATAATAATTTACATTCTTTTTTATAATAGAATTGACTATTCTACAATGTATTGTAGTGCTAAGTGGTGCTCAATGTTTTGTCTAACCTGCCTTTTGCTAAAACAAATACATTCGATGTTTTCCCCATGCGCGCAATGGCGACAAATAATTACCTAAAACACGGATTTTCCTATAGCAAGCCTGAAGAAATAGATTTGGCTAATAGATGCTTACCCACACAGTGTGTAAACGGACGGTCACTTTAGTCTTTAGATATTTAGTGTGGGCCACACTAAATGTCTAAAGAAAATCAAGTGATGTGACAATAAATCAACTTACACGGCCATCTGTTGGAAATTAAAGAACTCACCATTAGGGCGGATTCACACTATCGCTCCGCTCCCGCTCCACTCCCGGTCCGCTAAAGTATTCTAAAGAGAAATAGACAGAGAATTCCACTATCGGTACCGCTCCGGTCTCGCTCCACTCCCGGTCCGCTCTCGCTCTACCCCATTCACACTAGCGCTCCGCTCCAGGTCCGGTCTCACTGGCAAAATATTCCAAAGAGGAATAGAGAGAGGTTAATCACAATATTCGCACAGGTCCGGCCTCGCTCCGCTCCCGCTCCACTCTCCTAAAGACTTTTCATATTCACATTATATAATTTTACACCGTTTCACGATTGAAGCCATTAATAATCGAAGCCGTCTGTATTTGGATTTTAATTAATAATTAACTTTCAGTTATTATAGTATTTATTTATTCATCAATTTTACGGCCAAAAAAGTTCAACTTTAAAATATTATATATATATATATATATATATATATATATATATATATATATATATATATATATATATATAATTATTATTATTAATAATAATTAATATATATATATATATATATATATATATATATATATATATATATAATTATTAATTATATATATATATATATATATATATATATAAAATTATAAATTAATTTAATTAATGGTGAAGAAATAATTTAAATTTTTTTTCCGAATGTATTCGAATACGCTTGAATTGATAAAAAAAAATCACCAACAATACGCGTGGTTTTTCTACGTGAAAAATTCATGTTATGTTTGAGATATATTTTGGTATAAATTAATGTACTCGTAAAAAATGGTCACCGATTTATTTATTGACTACATACTCATTGCTATTATAAAATAACGTTTAATTTGAAACGAATAATAAAGCAGTATATTATGAAAAATGTCAGATCATTAACAAAAAAATATATTAAAGCAAAAAATAATTAAAATATTAATCAGGAAAAGAAGAGAACACAATCGGTAAATTGCAGCATTTACCGATTTCAACTTCAATTTTCAAGCGTATTCGAATACATTCCGAAAAAAATTTAAATTATTTCTTCACCATTAATTAAATTAATTTATAATTATTATTAATAATTATCATTGTGTTGCAATATATTCTTCTTATTATATTTTTTGATAATATTATCTTCTTCATCAAGAAAAGTACAGTTACCAGCTATTTCTACAAACGAAAAATTGATTTTTTTTTTGGCCGAAAAATTGAAGAATAAATGAATACTTAAATAACTGAAAGTTAATCATTAATTAAAATCCGAATACAGACAACTTCGATTATTAATGGCTTAATAGCTTAAACCTTTCAAAAGTGAACGGTGTAAAATTATATAGTGTAAATATGGTAAGACATTAGGAGAGCGGACCGGGAGTGGAGCGGGAGCGGAGCGCTAGTGTGAATGGGGTAGAGCGAGAGTGGAGCGGGCGCGAAACCGATAGTGTGAATAGGCCCTTAATCACACTCAATTGTATTATAATAAGCATTTAATTGCAATACAAGAAATATTGGTGTCAATAATCAAGATAAAAAATATCCTTTTTTTAAGTTGGATCAAACTACACACAGTGAGCCAAATTTCATCAAAATATTTGTTTTTTATAATTTATATATAGCCAACTACAAAACGGGAGATCCGCGGGTTCGCGTCCCGTCAGGTGGCCCTAGGATTTTTTCAAAGGAAGTAAAAATTCTTGGCTTTAGTGTCCTTCGGATGGGACACAAGATGAGGTCCGGGACCTATGCGTTGTCAGGTTACTCGTTAAAGATCCCTATCCTAGTTTATAGCTAGATAAGCAAAATATAGGACTCCCACAGTAGGACCGTCCGTTTATCCTTAGGAGCATAAAGTTACGTTAAATAAATAAAATAAAAAACAATAGTTTGTATGCCTTTTTCGATTGTTTCTTTTTTTAAATCAGCTTGCAGAATTTCAATATTTAAACTTGAAATAATGACAGAAGCAACCGAAGGGATACTTGATAGCTGTTTGTGATAGGAGATACCTGTATCATGCAATACAGAGGCCCTATAGCATTTGTTTTGTTAGCTATAATATCGCGCTAATCTGATATGTTGAATATAATATTCCTAATAGGGCCAATCCATATGAAGTGGTCCAGTCTAGTTTCTTCAACATTTTTATTTTTTTAAATATTTTTACCATAGATAGAAAAATGCATCCGAAGTACAAAAGTGCAATTTCCAAAAAAACAACAAAAAAACGCGTATTTTTAGTTACTTCAGTGCTCTGCTTCAAAGCAAATATCTCCTCTTTTACTCATCCTAGAAAATTCAAATAAAGACCAATCTATTTAGAAAGGTCTGACCTTTTATAAAGGTTAAACTAAGTGTTACGGTCCATGTACCCCTTCAAAATTTCAAGCGGTTATTTTAAAAAACCGAGTTTTCAAAAATTATTTTATACAAGAAGGCAAATGACTAAGTATTTGTTATTTTTTTATTTGATAGATAAAGGTAGGCACTATAAATTCACAAAGTTCCAAGCCGTGGACTTGCACAGTTGTTTTAATACAAATTTTTGGATTCTTGAAATTTGAAAAGTTTAAAGCTTGATATCTCTGTTGGGCAAGAAAATAAAAATTTGAAATTTAGCTCAAATTTAGTCCATTGGATTAGTCATTTTGTGGACTCAATTAATTGCAAGGATATAAAACATTGAAAAATACTAAAATAATTATTAAATCCAAAGCGCTAAACAGCATATATAATTTTCTTTTAGTTTCCACGTAATGAAATTCTGACAGTTCAATCCACTATCCAGGGACTAAAGCTGGGCTAAATTTCATATTTATATTTTCTGGCCCAACAGAGATATCAAGCTTAAAATTTTTCGAATTTCAAGATTTCAAACATTTGTATTAAAAAAAATCGTGCTCCAGCTTCACAAATCGTGCTTTACAAATCAAGTCCACAGCTTGTAACTTTGTGAATTTATATTGCCTAGCTTTATCTATTAAATAAAAAAATAACAAACACTTAGTCATTTGCCTTCTTGTATAAAATAATTTTGTATTTAATAACCTGTTTTTTACTTTCACTTACCTATATATGAAATATATAGTAAGTGGAAGTATTGCGATCGTGAAAATTTTCGACTTCCGGTTTTCAACGGAAATACACGTTTTGGGGTCCCCTGAGTCAAAATAACCAAGTCCCGAGAAATGGTCTGTGTGTGTGTGTGTGTGTGTGTGTGTGTGTGTCTGTGTGTGTGTGAACAGACTAGCTCAAAAACTATAAACCGTGCGAACCTGAAATTGGGTATTTAGAGTATGTATAAGCCCGCGATGTGACGGCAAAAAATTTCATAAAATTTGCTCAAAGGGAGGGGGTACTTTACTTAAAAACTTTTTAAGTTTTTTTCGATTTTCTCAAAAATAGCTCTAACGATTTTGATTAAACTGAGTATTTGATCTATTTATATGCCTGAAATATGACTGTAAAAATTTCATCAAAATTGATCAACCGGAGGGGGGACTTTACTTGATAAATTTTGTATCATTTTCACATGTTTTTTTTATTTACTCAAAAACGGTTTTAACGATTTTGATCAAACTTGGTATTTGATGTATTGATATGCCCGAGATATGACTGTAAAAATTTCATCAAAATTGATCTACGGGAGGGGGGACTTTACTTTATAAATTTTGTATCATTTTCACGGGGTTTTTTTATTTACTCAAAAACGGCTTTAACGATTAAAAAAATAAGATATGAATGTAGAAGAATGTGTGACTTTGGGAAATAATATTTAGCAAAACACGTCAATTTCTAATCTAAGTAAGTTGGTAAGTGAAAGTTGTGTATTGCCCGCACGCACCAGATTTTTTAAAGTTATTCTTGAAACTTTGAAGAGGTACTTGGACCCTAATACTTAGTTTTAAGTTCATAGTTGTAAACCTTTATAAAAGGTCGGACCTTTCTAAAGAGGTTGGTCTTTATTTTAATGTTCTAGGATGAGTAGAAGAGGAAATATTTAATTTGAAGCAGAGCACTGAAAAAGCTAAAAATACGCGGTTTTTCGAAAGTAATATGGCCGCCATTGGAAAAATAAAAATTCAAAAAATAAAATAATTGCACTTTTGTACTTTTGATGCATTGTTCTTTTGCGATGGTAAAAATAAAATAAAAATAATAAAATGTTGAAGCAAAAAGACTGGAGCACTTCATACGGATTGATCCAATATTAAATACGCTGTTTGTATTTGTTAATATCCCTGACTATTGACAACCAAGTACATTGATTATTCACTACAGACAGTATCTTTATTATCATGATTCATGATCATCGGCATGGATTTTGGAAGAACAAAAAATTATTGCATTCATAAAAAAAATTATATTCCATTTCATGAAATACTTTCCGTCAATTATTTTTTTTTCTCCTTTGATTTCATTTGGAATTAACTCTTTGTCTGAACATAATGTTCTTACCGGCAATTCATTATTTTATTTTTTTACGCTATCTTCCTGAAAGAGGTAAATCGTGTCCTATTTCCTTCTCTTTGAGAAAATAAAGTGTGGAAAGGAAAAATATCCGACTTTACAGCTTGGAGTCCTATCTCTTCACTGATTTCATTTCCTGTACTTTGCAAAGAATCCTGACCTGTAGTTCCAATTTGTCAAAGTCAAGTCCACGGCAAACCTGCCCTCCTGCTCAGTGGGCGTTCTTTGTGGGATGGTCCTTGTCATGTTTTTGCAACGCCTACTTGAAGGAAAAGAAAAATTATCCCGTTGATAGTAATTTTTTTTTTCCGGAGGGCGAATCTTGTTAAGGTAGGTCCATCAGACCTAAATTGAAACATCAATAAAATTGATTGTTTAAGAAAAATATTTTAAAAGAAAACTCTGTATGAAATAAAACATTGATAAGGTTGCTATAGTATTTATTATTTACGATAAATTGAAATTTTTTGATATTAATATTTAACATAGTTTAAATTCCGGGACATTTTATCTTTTTTATTGTATTTAAGAATCCGCACATGTTAAAAGAATAACAGCAATTAACAGATTTTATCACTTGTTCACTATAATATTTTTTTTTTTTAGTTAATTAATAATCGGATTAGTTTAAGAAATAGAAAAACAATATACTGTACCGTTTAACAAAAACAAAAACAAAAGACAAAACATGTGGTTTTTAATGGTCTTATATATATAGTTGAAACATACTAACAGTTTTTTTTTTTTTTTTTTTTTTTTTTTGGACTTCAAGGCTTCCACCGAAGCCCTATACGAAACTAACAGTTGGAATAAACTGTCATAGCACGTGTTTATGATTACGATGTTGAAGTCATAAACCATGTATGCCGTTCCACGACGTTAGTCTTGTCCCGAAGCGCTAGTCATATGATTATCTCTATGTCAGGAAGTGATAAATTTTGTAACCTTTTGAATTGTTTGTTTCAATATTTGTGTTCTCATAGTTTGAGTGGCATTGAATATTTTTGTTTTCGTTAGGTAAACATTGTTAACCCACATAAGTGTTACAGCTTGTGTCAGAAGTGGGATTCAAAGATAAAAATGCCAGGCAAACGGATTGGAGAACTTTTAGTGGCGGAATTGAGGAGGTCAGGTGTCAACACTAACATGGAATTCAGGGCTTTATTCGAGAAAAATAAATTTTAAAAAATTGATAAACATTTTAAACGTTTTTATGTACTATCCTTTACTAAAAAATCAATTTTCTTTAGTATCAATATAAAATTCAGGTCTTTTTTTTTCTTTTAAAAAGGACTTTTTCCATATTCTCTTTAATTACTTTATTTACCCAATGTTTCGGGCTTCTTGCCCATCTTCCTGATATATCATAAAATGGTAGTACATTTTCAAGACTCCACAACCATCTATCATAAAAAAATATGTAAAATACAAATGTCATTGTTTAAGTATTAATTAACATTTAATAACATTCTTCTGTTTTCATTATCACACTTTTCTGATGTTTCTGGCATTTAGTTATTGAAATAGAAACAGCACAAAAAGTGTGAAAATGAAAAAAGTTCCACAGTCACAGTAATGTTAATTATTACTCAAGCAAAGGCATATTTTTTTAGTTAATTAATAATCGCATTAGTTCAAAAAATAGAAAAACAATATAATGACATGAAATTCAGGCCGCTATTCCAGATTTTTTTTTTTACTAATATTTGTATCATGATCATAAGTGAAAAAATTCTGGTGCGATGCGCACAAATGCGCGCAACACACAACTTTCACTTACCAACTTACTCTGATTAGAAATTGACGTGTTTTGTTAAATGCCATTTCTCAAAGTCACGCATTTTCCCACATTAATTTACTTATTTTTGTTTGTATTTGCTCTTTAAAGTACACTAATATTTTTTATTTTTAAATAACAGTTTTTACTTGTGATAATTTGGCAATGCGAGCATAATACTTCAAGTCATCTGATTTTATAATTTAATATGTAGTTGTTGAAAACTTCATATAGTTGACATGAAAGAAATAAATTCCATTAACTGAACAGAACATCTTTAATTACAAACATAGTCTGTCATTAAAGGCTTCCTGCGCATGCGTGGGCACAAGGTGTTTCATGAGTTAACGGAATTTTTCCTTTTTTCTCCTCTATATGTCTATTTGATTTTTTTACTAAACATCAATAGCCATTTTAAGGTGAAACGAGAAACAGATAACTTCTCAATATAAACAAAACCAAAGGTAATTTATAGGAAAACAAAAAAGGCCCCTTCCCTATTTAAGCCCCCTCAGAACATTTTAATAATAATAAATCTTATCTGTATCAAAGAAAACTTGATTCTCATTTATCATGACTAGTTTAATAAAAATAATTAAAAGCTATTTTTGAGAAAATCGAAAAAAAAAACACGTAAAAATGGGAGAAAAGTTATGAAACAAATTGCCCCCTCCGTTTGATCAATTTTGATGAAATATTTACAGTCATTTTTTGGGCATATACATAGATCAAATACCCAGTTTTATCAAAATCGTTAGAGCCGTTTTTGAGAAAGTCGAAAAAAACGTAAAAAGTTTTTAAATAAAGTACCCCTTCCGATTGACCAATTTCGATGAAATTTTTGCTGTCACATCGCAGGCATACACATATATAAAATACCCAATTTCAGGTTCGAACGGTTTATAGTTTTTGAGCTAGTCTGTTCACACACACACACACCATTTTGCAGGACTTGGTTATTTGGACTCAGGGGACCTCAAAACGTGTACTGTACTGAAAACCGGAATAGAAATTTTTCACGATCGCAATACTTTGCCTTACTAAATTCGAGTATATATTTTATACATAGGTAAGTGAAAGTAAAAATAATTTATCACGAATTGTAGAATTGCGGCCAGTGAATTGCAGATTTTTCTCAATGTGTGACGTAGAAATTATACAATAGTTTGTTTGTTTTTTATACTTAAATTTAATATAACAGAGGTATAGGGTTCGGTGTTGTTTTCCTTATTTGGTTTCCTTTACCGTGTACAAGACAATTCAATCACCAGGAAACCTTAAAGGAGGAAATGGATTTGGATTTTTCTCAGAACCGGCAGTATAGATGGTAGAAATTACAGCCGGGAAAGACTCCTTTGTAACGCTGATGGGAATTGTAAATGTTGAATTGTGCGGTGCAAGCTTTTCATCAGAAGATTGAAGTAAAACATTTCTCACTTAAAATATTATTATAAAAACTTCCTTCTAAATAGAACTTCAAAAGCATAATTTATTTGTTTAATGTCACTTAATGCTTCTAAGGCCAATCGATGCTACAGTGGGAGTCTTCAAAATTTTTCCTATTGAGGTATAATTAGGATAAGGATCTTTAAGGAGTACCTGACATCATATAGGCTCAGGACCTCCATTTTAGGTCCTATCCGAGGGACGGCATAGCCAAGGCTTTTACCTCCCTTTAAACAATCCTAGGGCCACTGCGGGAAGCATAATTTGTAAAATTTGGTAATATATGTTTGATTGCCAATAAGATGTATGTAAGAAAATTTAAGTCTTCTTTAAAAATCAGTTTTATAAACATAATGTTCCATATTATACTAGTATTTCCAAGAACAAAATGATGCTTAAAATTATCACTAGAAGACCCCTGACATGTTTTCAGGGACCCAAGTATGTCGTTGAAAATTAACTGGGCTTGGAGGAGCGGATTTAAAAGAGGAATTTTAACAAACTTATAAATAATATAAGTTTTGTTTCTTTTGCTAAGGGGAAACGTAGTGGATTGCTGTGGCCAGTATAATGAATAATGTAGTCAATTAGAGCTTACATATATATCATGCACAGTTAAAGACTTAACCCTCCACTCTCACAAAAAGGATTTATAAATTCCCTTTGACTGATTTTCCATGGAAATTTAAAGCGATGGCTGGTGGAGCCATGGTTTGTTCTCTGGTTTGAGTGGGCTTTGATTTCACAGGGCGCTGATTTCGTCTCTTTCATTGGTTTAGGCCGGTCTTTGTGTACAACAGAAAAGAGAAGTCGCTAAAACTGCTCCATTCGGTTTAGCTTTAAACAGTGCTCTCCGCGAACATCAGGGAAAATCGACAATATTTCGGAGCGAAAAATCGTTTAAGACAAAACGACGATACTTTACAGATGGTAATATAATTTAAAAAGATATTGAGCACGGAATACAAGCGTTCGTGATCAGGCCTATAAACACAAACGTTCGCATATGTTACTACTTCGAAGTTAAAGTTGTTTTTCCAATGAGAACATGGTTTCTTAGGCTTTCATACAACCCATTTTTATTATGGATTATTCAGCTATCGATTTTTGACAGCGAGCAGAGAGATCAAGCAATATTAATCCATAGCTTAGCTAATCCCGTTCCCGATGAAATGTACTATTGAAATTTCCGCTTTGATCACTGATCAAGTTGATAGTACGACCACGTTTGTTTCATTAAAGTTATCCAGGGCTTTATGTAATCCATATTTATGTAAATTGGTTTGAAGTTTAGCTCATTGGAATTGACGAGGTGAGCGCATGAGGGACTCACTGCACTCCCTCTCACAATCATGACCCTAGTCCGTTTCATAATAAGCTTTAAAAATCATCCATCTCACTTTACATATAACATATATAAGTTAACTGTACAATAAGTTGACAGAGCTCTAATAGTTGACATTTTGCACAAAAAGTGTGAATAATAAGATTCAGGGTTGATTATTTTGGTTCGAAATTGGGCGGTAATTTGCCAAGTTATGCTGGTTAGGTGTGCTGCCATCGGCATTAGTTTGATGAAAACTCAAGCTTATTTGTGATAGGTTGTAGTGGCGAATTTTCTAGTGGCCTGAAAACTTGGTTTCTGCTACCCTGTTTCATTAAGGTGAAAGTGAAGTTAAATAAGCATTTTAGTTGGTTTATTTGAGTTCAATTATGTTTTAATTACTTTTATGGTATTCGTTAAGTCCACGAGAATCATTTGATATTCTTTTAATATATTTATAAAATGCTTTAGGGCTTAAATGTAGGTTTCAACTATTAGGACAGATATTAATCCATAATTTCAATAGTTGAAATCGATGTCAACTACCGTCAGAATTAGCAAATAGGCAAACATCTGGGGGTGGTTGATGAATTTATTTATGAATTTATAGCTATTTTTCTCCATCCATGGATCATTAAGAGCAAAATTGCATTTCAATAATCCTATTTCTGAGTGGACTCATCTGACTCTCCCCATTTCCCGATTCTGCAAAGAACATGGAATACTTGCTATTAGTCGCACTCTATCAAAATGCTACACATTTCATCCAATCAATGAATGTGGCCATCTTTAATTGTCTAAAAAGGCTCTGGAAGAGTGAAGTTCATCATTGGAGAGTCGAAAATTGTGCAAACCCAACATAAGAAAAACTAAACTTTGGCCATTACTAATATCTATTTATTATACTTACTTAACTGGGTGATCTCATTTTTCGTTCAAATATGTTTGTTTTGTTTTTGTTGTATATAAAATAATTAAATTGTGGAAATTTTATTTTGTTTCCATTGTGAATATACTAGTTTGTAAATAAAGAAAATATTAGCTTTTATCGTAGTCCATATTCTTTTTCAAAATCATAGGAAAAGAAATATTAATGCATGTGACAACTTTAAAACCTTTACATTAATTAATAAATGTCAACTTTCCAAGCCTTTACATTTTGATGTGTCAACTATTGGTTCATTTTAGAGGTTTTAGAAAGCGTAATGTAGACCATAGGATATTGTATTCCTAGCTTTCTAGAGGGGTTGGCCTAACTAAATTCGTAACAAAGATTATCCTAACATCAATATATTGGTAAACAGTGCCAATAGTATAATTTTTTTTTTCTTAAACTGTCAACTATTGGTACAGTTCCCCCATATATTTTTTTCCAGGGTTGAGAAATATTAATGGGCTACAAGAACCCTCCCTCCCTTCATATTCCTAGGGTTAAGTATTGTCACAGTAAAAATTTGAAATGTTACATTTCTAAGGCCTGAATATATCAATTATGTCTTGGGAATATGCATTGACCAGGGATGGAAACGTCACACTCAACAGACCCTCCGGACTGCTGCTGCAGGATAGAATCCCAGAAGGAAGAGATTTGCATAAGCTGGCGTGTAAGTGTACATTCATAATTATCAGCGGGTCGCCTCGGCTCTATGGAAATGACTCTGAAGCCCGGATTATAAATTCAGATCAATGGACTTCCAGATGAGAGCTTGCAAGGATCCTCCAGGGGCTTCCTAAATAATTTAAACCAGCATAAGCTTTGGCGGTTGTTTCAACTGTTTGCTTTCAGCTTACGATATTTCCGCAGCTATTTAAAGGAAAATCAGAGAAAAAAACTCATTTATTTTTACCCTCTTACAGGCCAATAAATTTGGTTTGGTTATTAGGACTATCGGTAGTAATCCACCAAGTATAAAATAATTTTTATTTTTGCATGATTAAAAGGTAAAAGGGCATAGTAAAGAGTGCTAACTATGCGATTTTTTTAAAATTTGTAATATGGATTAATCATAAGAAGAAAAAACAGAAATAAAAATGATAATCTAAAAAACGTTACAAATAAAAAAATGAATCAAATACAAACCAAAGTTTCGTAAATGAAACTGTGGAAATGTAGGAAGTACAGGTTAAAAATAAAAGTTACGTATTTATTAGATTAAAGTATGCAGTGAAACTAGAATAGAAAGTAGGCAGGCAACAGCCGGCATTCGAATATATAAAAAAAATAGAAATTATAAACTTAACTAAGATTTGGTCTATATAGTTTAGGAAAACCAGGAATTCCAGACTAAAATTGAGTAACGGAAGATTAAGTATTCACTAACTAGAGATTAAAAGTATAAATTATATTTAAACAAAAAAAGTATAATTTATTACATTTAAAAAAATTATTTTATGAAACAAAATAAAACTATAAAGTCAGCAATCACGAGTTCTAATGAGATTTGTGTGCACGACAACTTTGGTTAACATTTGTCTGTAAAAAAAAAAATTCTTAATTAGCTCTGGTTTTTTTATTTTTATTTTTTTTGAGATATTTTTATGGCCTTTCACTGTCTAGAAACTGTAGAAGATTTGAGTGAAGAACCATAAATTTGAATATTGATCGTTTAAACCTTATATATTTATATTTTCAGTTATTTTTCATTTATTATACAGTATATGTAAGCTTGTGTTTTGTGCAGTAAAATCAAAAATATATGGTTTGTAACAATCGTTTGTCTTCCATAATCTGGAGAAACCTTACATGTCCAAGAAAACATTTACTTATCAGATCAGTAGATTTATCAAACAATGAAAAGAGTATTCTTAGCAGGAGTATGTGTCAGAGAAAATAATTGAATTTAAAGAAATCTCTTAATTCAAAAGTAGAAACAATTTTCTTTTCCAATGATTTGAATTTGTGAACATATCGGGATTCTCAAACGACAGGCTCAATTATAAAATGAATATATTAAATTCTGATGTTCGCAATGTGATATTTTGCAATATATTCCAAATTTTTATTTTGGAATATCTCCGGCGTATCAGGAAAATTAACAGCATGAGCCTGCCTTGTAAACATGTTATGTTGTTTCTTTGCAGCTTTGATATTAAAATGTAAATCCTGAGAGAGAGAGGATATAATAAAAATAACAACTGAAAAAACATAATAAGGTCCTGATTATATATTAAAAAAAAAAATATTCCGGGCTTTTAAGTGAGGAATGTTGAATATTTTTGCGAAGAACTTTAAAAGCAAGAGAATATTCTCTCAGCGGAGGGCCTTACTTATTCGTCATCTAATAATTTATAATTAGTTTAGTTATTATTATCTCTGAATAATTCATGGCGTGAAGTAGCTTCGTGTTGAGTTACCTTTTTTTGAAAAAAAAAAAAGGTTGTTGGCTTGGGCCTCATTATTTATTATGTATGCTTCTTGGATTTCTCCGCATAAATAAACTTTAAAGTAAATATTTTATCCCTTCACATATTACTCAATAAGCATTTAGTATTTTTGATCAGATAATAGTAATAATGATATCCTTTTTCCCAATCACCTCTCTTTATCTATCCAATCTTTCCTGATCTGGAATATTTTAATTTTTATTATTTACTGAAATTTCCAACTGTGTTTACTGCAAATACATCGTTAATCTGATAATAATCAGGGAATATGAACAGGAAATGGTTGGGGTATGGTCAAAATAAGTAGCACTATTTCATATTTCCTGTTCATTACATCTACAGTAACTATCTTCCACCATCATAATAAGAAAATAATATGTAATAGACAACCATGAAGAGAATCTACCTACTGGTAGCAGTCAGTTAGTACACTTAACATATAAAGTCCCGAGGCCATCTTCTTTTCAGACGCCCAGGACGAGGACTGGTTCGAGCCTGGATCGAACCTAATTAGCGATATATGGAACATTAGTCTTTGTGGATGAGTTTATTTGTGACCGAAATAAGGAGCTTTCAGGATTTTACAAAGGATTTAGATTGGATTGGGTTCGGTCTTATTGCTGTCATATAGATTAGCATTTTGCAATAAAGTGGAAGTTTTGAATGTTTGTCAAGTAAATGTTGAAGTAGTCGGAAGCGAAGAGCGGTTTCTTGGATCTGGAATATCCCTGTCTGATAGAGTTAATATTGACTGCTGTGTATAACCATTGATAGTTATTGTGTAGTTTAAGGATCAGTATTCGCTATTATTACTAAGTATATATACTCGGCGTTACATAATGCAGTTAAGGAGATTACACAAGTGGTAGCTTAGCATAGTGGTAGTATTTTGGGATATGCTGATGACATTGCAATCCTAGGTAGAAGTAAAGCCGTTCTAGTTGAAGTTATGTCAACTTTGAGTATGGAATGTAAGAAGATTGGCCTGGTAGTGAACGACGCGAAGACCAAGTACATGGTGGTATCGGCCTCAGACTCCAGAAGAAAACCTGATAATTTTAACTTTGAGGAACATGTTTTTGAAGCGGTGGATAGTTTTACATATCTTGGTGTACAAATCAATAACGAAAACCTGATCAGTTCAGAGATAAGAGGAAGAATAATGGCAGGCAATAGAGCGTACTTTGGCATGTTGTAACTTTTTAAATCGACGCTCTTGTCCAGGTATACAAAACTAAAGCTATACAAATCCTTGATCCGACCGATAGTGTGCTATGGAGCTGAAACATGGACCCTGAAAGTGGCTGACCAGCAGGCTCTGAGGATATTTGAAAGAAAAATAATTAGACGAATATTCGGTCCCCTGTGTGTTCGGGGAGAATGGAGGATAAGGACGAATCAGAATCTGGATGAGCTACTAAAACGGGAAGATATCGTGCGCTTTGTAAAGGCCAAAAGAATTAGCTGGATGGGAGACGTAGAGAGACTGCCTGATGTCGCCAACACAAAGGTACTGAGAGAGGAATTCCCTGGAAAAAGGAAAAGAGGAAGACCAAGAAAATCTTGGCGAAGTGACGTGGAGGAAGACCTGAAGAGAATGAGAGTAGAGAATTGGAGAGGCATAGCGCAGGACAGAGAAGTCTGGCGAAAGATCGTGAAGGAGGCCAAGGTCCACACCGGACTGTAGAGCCAGTTAGTAAGTAAGTAAGTATATACAAGAATTTGCTGCTTGTTTATATAAGTATTTAAGGTATGGTAAAAAATAGATAAATGAAAGAAAGTACCTATTTTATTTATAATTCCATATTAAATTTTCTACTGTTAAAAATCTCCACTAGTGGTCTATTTTCCTCTTTTTTCAAATATTCATTGTTACTCTTTTTTACTTTTAAACTGAAAATATCTTTTAAAAGTTAAATATACTGTAACGTGGAACAAAAAACGTGATTGAAAAGAGCTCTATTGCCTTTTGTTCGAACATTTACAAACTGTTCTTACACATGTTCGTGAATGTTTGAGAATCTTCTACGCTTGTCGGGAACCTTCTAGAGCGATGGACTGGAGAGTTAGTCTTAAGTTTGAATAATATGGTTACTTCGTGTTACAAGTTGATAATTTTTCTAGCCTAGTAAATTGTTTGAGTATTATTGCTTGTCTGACATTCTGAATTATTATTTTCGCCTAGTAAAAATGCAGACAAATATATGAGTAATATGTAAAGTATCATTGCTAGAAGATGAGATTAATCATATATGGTAGGCGTTTCATAAAGTTTGGCACCAAGGTCTTCCCTTCAAACTCAAGACCATTCTACCCCAAGCATATTACCAGATACTTCAATCGTACCTCTGCGAAAGATTTTTCTCTATCCGACAAGGCATTGAGACTTCGTCAGTCAGACCAATCTCGGCAGGGGTTCCGCAAGGGTCAATACTTGCTCCATTACTATAAATTATATACACACATGACATACCGAAAAACTCTAAGACTTTAACTGCAACCTACGCCGATGACACTGCAATTTTGACAATACATAATAACCTAAGATTGGCATCACTAAATTTACAAAATTACTTATTACATTTACAAAATTTTTACTCACTTTGGAAAATGAAATTAAACCATAACAAAATTTTTTTTTTTTTCTATACGTTGCTCTCACTTTTATCTTATTACTGAATCCAGATATAAACATTTCGTATACTATACCATCTATATTGTCAGTTTTTACAATTCCTACTTTCGTTCTATTAGTTTACTCTTATATAGTTTTATAGTAGTTATACAGTATTAGTTTACTTATAGTCGTCATGTAGCCTCTCACTCAAAAGCTTTTGGTTTCCACAAAATAAAACTTTTGATGCTGGCTAACTAATCCCTATCACCTCTCACCTTATAATTTTTTCCCCCAGTATCTGTATTACTCTGGACTCGAGAAGGTAAATATTAGATTTTATTTGATCATATTAACCAGCTGCTTATTTTTACTATCTTATAAATAATTATTAGATATCATAAGTACCCTTGTCATGTAAAGTTACCTTTAGGTGGATTTTGCCACTTCATATTGTTACTATCTGTAATTATTCTCATCTTCAAGCATTCATACTTTGTCTACGTTGCTCATATATTTGTCTTCATTTTAGCCCTGATGAAGAACAACGTATTTGGATCGAAACGGGGTTCTCCAAATAAATACGTTTGACTGAAAATCCTGATAATTTATCATCCTATCTTAAAACTAAAGATTTTAAGGACTATGTTTTATTTATAAAACACACAAAGACAAGATTCTTAAAACAGGTATTCACACCACGGTGAATTGCATTAATGATCAGATAGAGAGAAGCAGGGAGGTTTGGGAACGTATTAGCTCCCAAATAGTCGGAGGACTCATCGAAGTGACAGTTAGTGGCCTGATATATTGCACTCCTACATCAAGACAACGGCCATCTCTCGCTTCTATTGTCTCCGCCAAATCGTCCAGCTCTGATAGGATACTGTCCGGGTTTGCTGGGGTTGAAGGGATTTGTCAGTCCAAAACAATCGTTTTTGTCATGAAAACTCTCAACTCTGTCTACAGCCTAGAGATTACGAGTTTAAGTACCACAGATTTATTAATTAAACATTTCAATGGAAGGGTAACCTTCTTGAGAATGAAGGATTATCATAACTCAGAGTTTCTAAAACATCGATATTTATGGCATCTTGTATATTTTAGTTGAACTGATTTTTAAATTGAATAAATATTGTTAAAATGAAATCGACCTAAAGCATGGCATTTAAACTCAGTAAATGCAAAATTGAAAGGGATGAATATAAAAGAAAGAACACAGCAAAGTGCGCCAAACAAGAATCAATCAAAGCGCTTGTGATGATAGGGGTGTACAGAACCTTTCTAAACATGAGAGTTACATAACAATTGCCATTTTTTTTTTTTTTTCAATCTTTATAAGAAGGTTGAAATTATTATTAAGATGCCTCCAGAAATATCGTTCGGAAATATTTTTATTATTTTTTTTACAGTGATACTTTTTATTTGAAAAAATCTATGATCGACATCTATATTGTATTCGTACAGTACAACATCTATGAGAATGAATGAAGCCTTTATTATATTGAGTACAATAATAAAACAAAATAATGCTTTAAAGAATAATATATATATGTATATATACAAAATTTACTGATACTACAACAGCAATAATATATAATAAAGTTCTTCTAGTTGAAAAATAAATATTAGCTAATTTAATATTAACGTTTTTACTCTTTATATGCTTACCCATTAAGGGAGTACTGCCTAACTTCATGGAGTGACCAGCTCTCTTGGGAAGTGACAACATCTATGCATATGCTCTTATATTTTACCCTTTGGGGTTTTTTTTTCGTTTTTTTTTAGTAAAATGGTAAATATTTATCTTCAAACAAGACACATCATGTCAATATTTATAATGAGTCGCTAATAAAAAAAAGTGTATCTAATTTTTGCATTAAGCTCCGAATTATTATTAAGATACATTCGGAAAGTAGGTTTGGAGATATGTTTCCGTTTTTGTTTTTTTTACAATGGTAATTTTTTATTTTAAAAAAAGTAAGGCAACTTAAAAGATCGAGCAGAAGACATTGATGTTAAAATATTTTTTTAATAATACCAAACCCTCGGTTATTATTTTTGTATCTTATTTTTTTTTTATAAATGACAAATATTTATCTTCAAACAAGACACATCATGCTAATATTTATAATGTATGCTTTTTAATGCTAAGGTGAATCTAATTTTTGCACGAACCTTATTATTATTATTTAAGGGCCTTCTAAAAGTAGTTACCGTTTCGAAATATTTTTCGCATTATTCTTACGATGGTACTTTTTTATTTAAAAAAAATTAAGACAACTTAAAAGATCGAGCAGAAGATATCGATGTTAAAATATTTTTTCAATAATACCTAACTCTCGGTTTTTTCTTGTATTTTATTTATTTATTGTTTTTTTTTTTATAAAATATGAAAAATATTTATCTTCAAACAAGACACATCAAGCATATATTCAGTAGGATACTAGGTGTAGGATAGTAAATATTTCAGAATTCATTGGAGGGTCTTAATAACCCGCCATCTCATGATATACACTTAGTTTAATGTAGCTAAGAAAATTTTTTTTATAAAAATATTCGTCTGAAATAAGTTCCTAAGTCATACTTGGGATGCGAAGTCGATGTTTAAATACGTTTGAGAGCTGAAAGTTTAGCGTTTAAAAACTGAATATTAATAAATATCGTTGTAAAGAAACATCGATGTTTTGGATTTTAAATATCGAAGTTTGATATCGATATCGTATCCCTAGTCTTTTACACATTCATGTCAATAATTCATGATCCTCGCCCATTGGCGACTAAGCTTAATGATTTTCGCTCTATCGGACGGGAGTTATTTAAGGGTATTATGAGGTATTGACAATCCAACAATAAAAAAATAAACAATACAATCCTACATTGTAATAAATCGTCGTGAAAAGTTTTGCGATTGACTAAGGTGCCCGTTGCGGGAGTCTAGTACAGGCCACCGATGCACACGGGGGTATTTAGACCCCAAAAGCTGGCCAAAACTATTTCATTCCATTTTATTGGTTCAAACGTCCTCAAAATGGCTTCTAAATTTCTAATAGACATTAAAAATATGTTTTTAGCAGTTAAAAAAATATTTATAGGTGAAAATTTTCCTAAAATAACTTTTTACGTTACTCCACCGACTGTAAAATAGGCGTCTATGGGTTTACAATTTATGTTCATATTATTTTCTCTTTATTCATTGCACCTATGAAATATGCTTGTAACAAATAAAGATTAAGAAATAAAGATAGTGTAAAATAGGTAAAAATAAAAATTTGTGTTTATAAAGTTTTACGTAAAGTTTCTATGGAGAAAAGGATACGGATCCTTAGCAAATATAGAAAACATTTCTAAATTTATGAAATAACCAATTGATAGAACCACCAATATGCAATATATGTAAATAAAGCTTCCAGTGCTGATAGGTAGTTTTTTCTAATAAATTGACATTTTTAAATGCTTTCCTATATTTTATGGCACGAGACGGAGTTTTTGTTAGATCCTTCAGAACATGGAACGCATTCATATCACCAGAATATCTTAGTTTTATATAAGTGGCGTACGTCAGCGTATCAGTGTTAGTTGATCTGAGTTTTTCTTTTTTACACCTCTTGCTTCTTTCACTTAAACCATCAAATGATTTTTTAAGGCGTCCACCAGATCTTGAGCTTTTAATTGATATCATCCCACTTAGCCATTCCTTGTTGCTGCTTAAAAAACTTTTCTTTTCCTTGAAGAAGCATTCCATCTTACTTAGAAATCATGTAAACAAAGCTTCCACTGCTGATAGGTATTTTTTTCTAATAACTTGACATTCTTAAATGCTTTCCTATATTTTATGGCACGAGATGGAGTTTTTGTTAAATCCTTCAGAACATGGAACGCATTGATATCACCAGAATATCTTAGTTTTATATAAGTGGCGTACGTCAGCATATCAGTGCTAGTTGGTGATCAGACTCAAAATTGATAATTTATGTTTTAGGTCTTTCAGCTGCTCTAGGCTATTAGCTAGGCAATATTTCCCAATGAGAAAAGACTACGAAAATCCTTTATTTTTTTTTTAAAAAGCTAATGCTTTCGACTTTAAAAATATGTCAAATAATTCCCTTCTAGTTATTATTATTGTTCCAGAAGATCCTAAAATATAAATTAATGAAAATATATTAATATTTATTTTTTAAATATTATTTGATGAAACTGACATTTTAGAAATAAAAAACTATAAGTCTCCCATTCGCAGCTATTCGCAGAATTTTTTTCATGAAACATAAACTACGATAATTACATATTATCATAAAAAATATTTCGTTGCCCAGGAATGACCAAAAGTATAACTTTTTAACCTTCAAATTTTATTTTTAGCTCTAAAATCTACCTACCAAAAATCAAAGAAATATTGATACTTGTAGGTATTGAATATAAAAAATTTATAATGGTCTGGATAACAAGTACAAACCTGGCCTCGAACTATCCAACATATGATAGTGCCGATAATTCAGTAAAAACAAAGAAAATTAATATATTTTGTAGAAAAATATTTATGAGCAGAGACGAGGTAAAGGCTAAGGTCAGATTGGAATTAGAATAGCCGCCGGATTAAGGGCCTGGAAGAGATAAGAATCATCTTGCATGATCCAACAGGTCCTCTACTTGAACTTCGAGTCATTATTTACCAGAAATTTCAAATTTCAAAAAATGGGTTTTGGCCAGCTTTTTGGGCCAAATGCGATGGTGTGCGATGGTAGAAGCCGACGTGAATGTGTTCAGTAACATTTGTTATGTTCAATAGTTTCTGGGTTTTTTTTTTTTTTTTTACTATTAAGCAGGAATTTATTTTTCAGTATTGAGATTTCATATTAGGATTAAGATAGTTATATCTTTGATAGTATATTAGGATTAAGTATTTATACTTTAAAATACCTTTTGGTCATCTTATACAAGTGGACTATCTTAATTTGTTGCAGTTACTTCTCCGAGTAGTAGCCCCAGGAATTCGAGGAGCACCCTCCTTCTCGTGGCCCTCTTCTTCTTCGCCTGGAGGTAGTGTTCGAGCCAAGGCTGGCAGACCAGTCTGTCGTCTTCGGTCTGACTCCAAGAAGAGGCCGTCATCGGAGGATGCGGTTGGAAGCGAAATCACTGCCGTTTCTATCGACGTTCGGCTAAGTAATAACAAGGCTTGTGTTGTGTGTTGTGACTGTAGACTTTGAAGTCGCTTTCGATTGCGACATTCAAGTTTTAACACTTTTGTTTTTAAGTGTTACAGTTAAACATTGATTTATCTAATTTAATAACTCATCTATAACATTATTTCTTTTTTTGTACCCGAAATTTGCGTTGTCACTATCAGTTCCTTGAAATCTCTCAAGCTAATCTATTTTACTATTATTAAAAATATAGGGAAGAGCGGGGTTGGTTGGCAACAGTTTTCACTTTTTTTATTGTTGAGTCGTTCCTGTTAATATTATCCCATTAGGGCTGATACCACTGTAAACTCCAAGTATTAGAGTACATTAAGTATTTTTTTCATCTCATAATGTTTAATACTAAGATCATAGAAAATTGAAGAATATAAAATATATAAAATAGGAAATAAAATATAAAAACTACTGGAATATAAAATTCCAGTAGCCATCTCATTCAAGTACTGCCTGACAGATATTATTGTTATTAAAAGCTGCACTATAATGGTATAATAATTACGAATTGGTTTTTAACAGCTTTTAAGGGAAAAGAGAATGACACTAAAAGAAGATAGAAGTTTAGACGGTCGTCACTTTCTGCATAAGAAAAACTGCTCTCATCCTCCTTGCTGGAACTAAAGACAATTGGTAGTTTCACCTTTGTTGATGTTTATCTTGCTTTTGTGAATTGCTACTGCGCCAACTAATCCCACTTGAAGAGAGCCAACTAACCCCACAGGAGAGATCATATAAAAAATGGCTGCCAGGACAGGGGAGAACAATCAAACAAGAAACTGGCTAGTCGAAAGGTTAGGTTTTTCAAAGGAGTTTGGGGCTGTGTGAACAGAATCGGAGTCAAATGTTTTGCCATGCCTTTAAACCAAATTTACTGAAAATATAAAATTTTACTTAAATGTTTTAAAATCAATCAATGAAGCACACACTTTTCTACACTGTTAGCATCGGATTGAAAACTCAGGACAAACTCCCGAGGTCGAGCTGGTCACGTGGTACAATGGTGGGGCCTTCACAATAGGTGTGACGGAACCTATAAGCCAATGGCCAACCTACCCCCTATGCCAACCAACCCCGCTCTCCCCTAATAATAAAATGAATACTATTTGAACGCAAAATACTTATATAACAATCAAAATTATGACTAATTTAAAAGGAGTTTAAATATTTCAAATTTAATAAAACCCGAATCTGATTATCGTTTTGTGTAATACCGATTGAAATAAATTGTATATGTACATGAACCACATTAACATAATACTACCATCACTAAAATGTTTAGTATATTTTATATTAAATTAACTAATATATTTATATAATTTCTATTATTAGTTCCCTTTTAAAACGATTAAAAAATAGTGAAATAAATGAAGCTTACAAAAATTAGAAAAAAAATTTTCGTTATTTATTTATTATTGTTATATTTTTATTTATTTGTTTTTTTAAGGGAATGAATTAGTTGATGATTGTTTGATAAATTAAGAAGGACTTTTTTTATACTGGATAAGTGTTTTATTTTATTTTTTATTAACATTCATGATTTTTAGTAACATATTACTATTTGTTCAGAAATGGCCAAAGTAATGTGGGTTTGAACAGAATTGCTTCAATAAAAAAAAAATTTGTAATTTCATGAAAACGTTTGAATGATATCTTATTGTGATTATTATTTGAGTCCCATTTTTTAATATATGAATAATAAACCAAAAAAAAACAAGGTTTTTTTTTAATGATATGAAATTGACATTGTTTTGAGACCATTCAACTTATATTGGTTTTACTGGCTGGAATTGTTATTTTATTTTTTTATGACCTAAACGTATTTCGTTAAATAATAATAATTAATAAGAAAAATAATTATTTTATAATCGTACGCTTAGATTAAAACTGACCTAATTAAAACCATATAAGTATATCAAATCAGGTTTTTTTTTTAAAAATTAAGGGAACTCTTCCATGGGTTTTTATATTCCCATGTTATAGTTCTAAGTTTTTTTTATGTAAAAAATAAATTGTTTTTATTAATGAAAGCTAATTCAGTCTATTAAAGTTATCTCATATTCATCAGTCAGTCTGTTAATATTCGGAATTCGTCTGATTTTTGAAATTCCTGAATAAGCTTTGAATGAATTGTTTGAAGCAAGATACAATTGTCATGTTGTTAATTATTATTTTTTTTTTAACAGCTTCCGTTATAAAATAATAGTGTTTTGTTATTTTTAAAAAGGCTTATTAACTGTTTCTGTTATATTGTTATTTACTGTATTCGGAATATTATTCGTAAGAAAATAATTCTTTGGATATTCACGCCAATGTGGACATACCCTCATACCCTTATAGATGAAATTTCGTAACTGTAAATACATATTTATAATAAATGTATATTTTATAATAAAAACACGTCGGATGCTTCAGTAAGTCAGTATGTTTAAAAACATTAAAAATTATACCACGTTTCACTGGTTGTTTTGGGGAAAAAAATCTTAAATCTAATTTATATTTTAATAAATAATTCAATAAGTCAAAGCTAAATACTTCCTGAAGCAGCCGATTAAGTTGGAAAATAAAAGTATGTGTAAATAGTTATTGTCGAAATATTTATGTTGCTCAATGTGTTTGTGTATTTTCCTGTTGTAACATTACGTTAAAAGATGTTTATCTAATATACATATATTTGTATTAATATTTTCGAATTATAATTGGATAAAATGTACATAAAATATTTTAATGTTTAGATATATGTCAAAAAAACAATATTATGAATACATATTAGTAAAAAGAGATTTATATAATAGTGTGTTAATGTATATTGTAACTTATTCATATTGTGTACATACATTTTTTGTCGAAGAATATATATTTTCTTTTCATTGATGTTTTTATTTATTTACGTGGTAGTTCTTATTATGCGCATGAATTTCATTCAGTTTATATGCTATTAAAAAAAAAAAATACGTTGAAAACATATATACTTAAATGAGTATTATTAATTAAATATAATAAAAGAAAAAAAGAAATACATTTTTAGGATTATTAAAATAAACAAGATAATTGCGTCCATGCTAGGTAATTTTTACTTTCACTTACCTATATATGAAATATATAGTAAGTGGAAGTCAGAGTTGGGCAAAATGTAGTTACAACTACTAACTTATAGCTACAACTACTTTGGTTTGATTGTAGTTACAATTACTAACTACAGTTTGTAGTTAGTAGTTAACAGCTGGCAACTAAATTTTTTAACTAGTAGTTAGTAGTTAAATTTTTCTAACTACCAACTACAAGTTAGAAAAAGTAGTTAGAATATGTTAACTACTAACTACAAACTGTAGTTGGTAATTACAATTATTTAACTACTAACTACTATCCAAATGTGATGACTATCCAAATATTATTAACTTCGGAATATTAGTGAGCCTGCTTTGTTGAAGTACTGCAATCTATTTGTAAAAGGGAGAGCGGCGAGAGAACTTACATATAAAAACGAATTTTGCCCGTGAATTTTATTAGTTTGAAAATCGTTATAGCCGTTTTTGAGAAAATCAAAAAAAAACTTAAAAGTTTATTAAATAAAGTACTCCCTCCCTTTGATCAATTTTGATGAAATTTTTGCTGTCACATCGTGGGCATATACATACACTAAATACCTAATTTCAGGTTCGCACGGTTAATAATTGAGCATTTCTCTCTCTTAGTAAGGGAAAGTGTTGCGATCATGAAAAAATTTGAATTCCGGTTTTTTCGCAAGTATACCTTTTGGGGTCCCCGGAGTCCTAATAACCAAATCCCGCAAAATGGTCTGTGTGTGAACAGACTAGCTCAATTATTAACCGTGCGAACCTTAAATTAGGTATTTATTGTATGTATATGCCCGCGATGTGACAGCAAAAATTTCATCAAAATTGATCAAAGGGAGGAGGTACTTTATTTAATAAACGTTTACGTTTTTTTAGATTTTCTCAAAAACGGCTCAAACGATTTTGATTAAACTAAGTATTTTGTGTATTAATATGCCCGAGACATGACTATAACAATTTCATCAAAATTGATCAACTGGGGGGGGACTTTACTTAATAAATTTTGTATCATTTTCATGTGTTTTTTTTATTTACTCAAAAACGGCTTTAAAGGTTTTGATCAAACTGGGTATTTGACGTATGTATATGCCAAAGATGTGACAGCCAACATTTCATCAAAATTGGTCAATCGGAGGGGGCACTTAATTTCATAACTTTTTTCCAATTTTCACCTTTTTTCCGATTATCTCAACAGCTTTAACGATTTTGATCAAATTCGTCATGTTTAATGAAAATTAGGTGTTCAATAATTTCAGGTAAGTTTTATCAGTATTAAAATTTTCTGAGGGGGCTTAATTGGGGAAGGGCCCTTTTTTGTTTTCCTATAAAGTATCTTTGTTTTAGTTTATATTGAGAAATTAACTGTCTCTCATCACGCCTAAAAATAAGAAATGGCTAAATATGATATATGAAAAAAATCAAGTAAACATATACAGGAGAAAAAAAGAAAAATATTCCGTCAACTCATAAAACACCTTGAGCTCACGCATGCGCCGTACGCCTGTAATGACAAACCAATGCGTTATAATTAAAGATGTTCTGTTCATTTAATGAAAATTACTTGTTTCATGGGAACTAAATGTAATATTCAACAAGTACATAGAGAATTATAAAATCAGACGACTTGGAGTATTATGCTTGCATTGCCGAATTATCACAAGTAAAAACTTTTATTTAATAATAAAAGGAATTAGTGTTTGTTTTTTTGAGCAAATGAAAACAAAAATAAGAAATTAATGTGGAAAAATATATAACTTTGAGAAGTGGCAATAAACAAAACACATTTATTTCTAATATAAGTAAGTTGGTAAGTGAAAGTTGTGTGTTGCGCGCACGCACCAGATTTTTTAAAAAGAATTATAACATGTAATTCAGCAGAAAGGAAACCCCAGCAGTGCAATCTTCCTGGCTTGGTTTATTTGGCATCATTCTTAGAAGATCTCCCATTAAACACTTTTTTATCATTACTTAATCTAGGGTTTTGCAACCATTTGTCTAGTTTTTCTTTTTAAGTGCCGTTATCTGCTAATCAACTAATGTACCTGGAGATCTGTATGTCGAGTTTCTTTTTTCAAGGTACCACGGTGTTTTTTCAACATGTTATTGATAAAGAGAGTAAAAAATAATTAATTCTTGTAATGAGTAATTTATTTTTCTTATTTCTATTTCCTAAACATTTCGTAACTTAGAACAAAATACCCCTAGAAAAATAAATCAAACCAATCCAATCAGGAAAATACTACCTTGATTTATAGAAGCACATAGGCAGGGATATATATGCATCCTTTTAATTAAAACTTGTTTTCACGCTAGTAAAACAACAAACCATTTTGATTAATTTGACAAATCAATAGGATATCACCTGATCTAGTCGACTCTCAGTAAAGGATATTGCGCTCGCCATTATTTATTTAAAACATGGTGTAATCACACTATATTTACAACTAACTGGTTTCAACTAAACTTTTTCTCCAATATTATTGGGACTCTTGGAGCCAGTTAATATTTTCCGCCCTGTATTGCACCTAAATTATTCGATAAAAAATTCAAAAAATTAGTAGTCAGAAAAAATAGTGGGCTTGTGGATATAATTTCAAATTATTATACTATAATTTTTTAAGCCATTGATAATATTTTTCAAATAATTATATTTCTTTAATGTACCTAAAAACACAAGTTTCGAAAGTTTGTTTGTTTAATGTCCATTTTTGCTACTAAGGCTACAGAGGCAGTCCTAAATTTTGCCAATCCAGGTAAAATTATGATAGCGAGCACCTGACATCGTACAGGCTCGGGACCTCCATTTTACGTCCTATCCGATGGACGGCATAGCCAAGGATTTTTTACTCCCATTAAAAATCCTAGGGCCACCTCGGGACGCGAACCCGCAACCTTTAGTATTCTAGGTTGCCATGCTAACCACTGCACAGGTGACCCCAACTTTCAAAATTGTAAATAAGTTGAATTTCTTATATATCATGAACGACGAATTTTATAAAACATGGAAATGACATTTCTAATTATCTAGAAAAATTAGTTTCATTTCCCTCTCTCACTCCCTCACTCTCTCTCTCTCTCTCTCTCCCTCTCTCTTTCTCTCTCTCTCTCTCTCTAATATATATATATATATATATATAATATATATTTATATTGAGTTATTTATAATAAGAGAAAGGTATTGGTTCCTTAAGCCCTTCCCTCCCCCCTTGGTAAATCCAAGATGTCAAGTACCTCTTCTTAATCCTAGGGTTAAGACTCCATTCTACGGAGGAATTGTTCATGTTAGGAATTGTGCTTCTTAGGCGTGACTTCCGAAATCAGTATCCACAAGTCGTCACTGATGTCTTCTTAAAACATGACCCACACACCGAGGGCATCGAGAGAAGCATTGCACGTGTAAATCGTTTATATTGTAATGTTAAAAAAAAAAAATATGGTTTAAAAGTCCCAGACCTTTTGTTGGCACAAACTGTCATAGCACGTGTTTTTTATTACAAAGTTCGAACCCCATCCACGACGTTCAACGAGGTTCTAGACTGCTTACGAATAAATACAAGGAGCGATTGACTGGACATTTAGTCTATGTCTTGGGTCTGAAGCTTAAGCCCTTTGAATATTTGTGTTGCAAAGTGATAATTGTTGTAACCTTCTTAAATGCTTGATTTTAATATTTGGGCTTTTATAATTCGTGTGGCATTGTTATTTTTTTTGAATGAATATTTGTTAACCCACTTTAGTACTACAATATTTACGACTAGTATAGTTATAAGACTAGCCTAAGAAAAAGACGAGTAACGACTAGTTACCTAATTTTAGTTTTTGCGAACTGATTTTAGGCTACCTTGACTTGATTTTCTTTTTGGGATGTGAATAGATTTTTTTAGAATTTAATAGAAAGGCCCTTTATTTAAAAAACAATAAGTATTTACAAAGCTGTATACATATCTAAGCACAAGTTCGAAATGTCTAACGCCGTCTGCCAGGAGCCCTAAAAATAATAGTAATATTTATTAGTAGTAAAAATAATAGCCCTGAAAATATTTACAATTTTAAGATAATGCAGATAACAATAATCTTCTATATCTTAATTCTTCTTTTACATTTCAATAAATTTCATTTAGTTTAGTTTTGTTGAACAATACTGATAACTCTTCTTTATTGATCAAAGTTTTTCCAAAATATCTCACCCTGATTTAATTTAAAATTGGGAATACTCCAATAAAATGCACCATTTTTTCTATTTCATTTTTATCACAAATGGTAGACTAATAATAATAACAATAACTTACTCCATCTACCCATGGTTTGTAATTTAGGTCTAACAGTTCTCCTTTTACTTTATATATTATTTTAATTTTTTTTTATTTATTTATTTTTTTTTTTTTTTTGGCTTCATGTTTCAATTTGTGCCTGTCAACAAACATCGACAACTAGCAAATGTGTGATGCACTATTGAAATAAGGGCATTTCAGGCATGGGGAAGGATGGCACCCTGCGGTACCTCTACCCGCTTCTTTCCGGTAATCTGGATTTTTAACGAAGGAGATCTCTCATTCAGCATCTTTTTAATCGCCCATTTATGGGCATATCAGCTGTTGCCATTCCTCTAATCAGTTGGTTGAGATGACCGTGTAAGTGTGTAAGGAAACGTTTGTAAATTGTCACTATATGTTGGTCTACTGTTTGCATTTGTAAGTCAGTATGTAGGGTATAGTTGGTCACGTACCATGGTGCTTTTACTATGAGTCCTAAAATTTTTGATTGAAAGGTCTGAATTCTTTGTATGTGGGTCTTTTTGGCTGCACCGTATATCTGGGAAGAGTACGTCTATATTGGTTTCAGTAAGTATGAATAAATGTTTAATTTTTGGCTCAGTCCGAGTTTTGAAGTTTTAGAAAAAAGTGAGTAAAGTAGATTGAGTCGTTTGTTAAGGGTTTTTCGTTTCATCTTAACTTGCGGGCATCATGTCATCCTTCTGTCAAAGGTAATGTATGGTATTATTATTTTAATTAAATCTAAACTATTAACGGGGTTAATTAATGTATGATAAATCTTTATAGTGTATATAGTAGTCAGAATGCTGGGCTGCGGCTAAACAATCAATTTAGAGACCGATGATTTTATTAGTTTGTTTCTGCCACCTCTCAACTGAAATAAAACAGGGGTCTAAATCAGTACCAAGGCGATCAGCTAGTGCAATCCACTCAGCAAATCATGATCATTTACTTTTTACTATCTCCTTTGCAATTATTTTGGGGAATTTATAATCCAGCAAACAAAAATATCTTTAATATATATTTAAAATGCATTTTAAGAGTAATGATAAAAATTGGGTCTAATTGCGTCTATAAGTAAATTTGATAGTTTGGAGTATTGTTGGGAAGTGAAAATAATTTTTTAAAAAATAATTTAAAAACATCCTTTCAATTTCCTCAAACTTGTAGTGGCCCCATATCAGACTTCCATAACTAGATATATTGTGTGTACCACACATAGTGTGCATCCATTACTTTGGATGCAAGCTCTAGCTCGCTTCCTCATTGCCCAGCAGTGACACCTCTAGCGTGTTTTTGATCAGAAAAACTTCTTTTAGACTCAAAAGGTGAAGTGCAATTGTATCATGGGTTACACCACTAAAAAGCTTACTGAATTCCGCAGTTTTTAGGTAATTCGACAGCTTCTTGGGTGCTACAATGGGGAGTCAGGAATTTTCAAAAACTATTAAAAATTTAAGTTTTAATAAATGTTTTGTGTTTAGCGCGTTAAAAGTCCCACTGAACGTAGATTTATAATAAGTAGAACCATCTTATCTTTTAGAAAATTTAATGCTGATTAAGAAAATATCATCGTTTTTTTTTTCTAGGCTAAACCAAAGTAGAGATAACCTTCATTTTTCAGAAAAAAGTAAGATTTTAAAAATAAAAACATAAAAAATTCTATCTCTTCAACAGATTGAGATAGGAAACTCGTTTCTGCGTCATTCTACTTCGACTAACATGCAGTATTACCCATTTTTTTTTTTTTTTACACTTTGTCTGGGACACCCAGTATTATAGTACTGTGCAATCCACAACTAAATATATTATAAGGCTTTATATTATAGTTCAAAAACCCTCAACTTCGTGGAGAGGGGGACAACATGGTTTGTAAAAATGTTATGCCAAATACTATTTATTGCCAGTCTGCATTTTTTACTTGTTTCTTTATTATTCGCGGATAATGTAAGAGAGGGGGAAAGGATGTGAATACATTGCATATTTAAAAGATAATTCAATGTTTTTTTTTTTTGTATTTTAACATTCTAGTAAGTTTCAGATAGTTGGGCCTTGGTAGGTTCCTAATTTCTCCGAGACGGAAGTAGCTATTATAGGAAGCGATAAGGCGATGTGAGGATTTGGAGGGACTTGGCTCAACTTAGCTTCGAGATTAGTCTTTGATTGCCCACCGGCTCACCACCTCCCTACCTCCCCCTCCAGCACTAAAAGGGGGAGGGGATAAGCCGAGCTTAGATATTTATATATTTCACAATAGTAATAAAAAAAAAATAGTTTTGTAGTTTCGAACAAATGTTCCTCAACTTACCTTAAAAACAAGTTTACATCAATTTCACAATTTTAAGGTGAAGTTTTTTTTTTTAAAAACCTAATTTTTGAAAATTGAGTAGGGTAACTGTACCAATATTTGACACTTTATGAAAGAAAGAAAACATATTATTGACACTTTTTTCCCACTATATTGATGTTAGGATAATCTTTGTTATGAATTTAGTCAGGCCAATCCATCTAGAAAACTAGCAATACAATATCCTATGGTCTACGTGTATGGTTTTTATAAAAAAATGATTTCTTAGAAACTTCTAAAATGAACTAATAGTCGACACATCAAAATATAAAGGTTTGGAAAGTTGCCATTTATGGTTTTAAAATTGACATTTGCATTATTTTTTTATTTCCTATGATGTTTAATAGATAATAAGGACTACAATGAAATTTAATATTTTTTTTATTTATAAACTAGTAAATTCGCAATGGAAACAAAATAAATTTCCAAAATTTAATTATTTTATACACATAAAGCTTAAATGAGAAAAAAACCAACAAACATATTTAAACCAAAATCTGATCTGGAAAATGAGATCATCCAGTTAAGTATGATATTAGATTTTAGTAATGGCCAGAAGTTTGCACAATTTTAAACTCTCCAATGATGAACTTCATTCTTCTAGTGCTCTTTAAGACAATTAAAGATTCATTGGTTGGATGAAATGTGTAGCATTTTTGATAGAGAGCATTTTGCTATTAGTATAGCAAGTATCACATGTTCTTGCAAAATTTGGAATTTGGGAGAGTCAGATAAGACGCGTGTCCCTTCAGGAATAGGATTATCGGCAATACAATTTTGCTCTCAATAATCCATGGACAGAGCACACTAGCTATAAATTCATAAAATAAGTCACCTGTCATCCAGCCAGACTCAGACTTCCACAACCAGAACCTCCAGATGGAACACTATTTGCTAATTCTGGCGGTAGTTGACATCGATGTCAACTAATGAAATTGTGGAATAATTTCTGTTCTAATAGGTGACACCTACATTTTATCCCTAAAACATTTTATAAATACATTAAAAAGGATATCAAATGATTCTCATGAACTTAATGAATACCATAAAAGTTATTAAAACATAATTTAACCAACTAAAAAGCTCATTCAACATGATTTCCACCTTAATGAAACAGGGTAGCAGAAACCAAGTTTTCAGGCCACTAGAAAATTCGCCATTATAACCTCTCACAAATAAGCTTGAGTTTTCATCAAACTAATGTCGATATCAGCATAGCTAACTAGTATAACTTGGCAAATTACCGCCAAATTTTGAACCAAAATAATCAACCGTGAATCTTATTATTCACATTTTTGTACAAAATGTCAACTATTGGAGCTCTGTCAACTTATGGTACAGTTACCCTACGGTTCTATGGTAAGTATTGAAAAAAAAAAGAAGCAATAAAACACAAGTTTTAAGTGATAATGAACTAAAAAGATACCACAAAAATTTGAGAGCAGGTGTCAAAGTTGTCCCCATTCATGCTTCTTTAATCAATGATTTTAATAAACAAAATGGGAAAATTGAGAGAATATACGAAAAAGAAAATATTTTTTGAATAACGTAATTTTTTTTTTTACTTAACAATAGAATTCTGTATAGTGTAAAAACCCATTGTGTGAGGATAACATTGCAGACAAAATGAAGTAATTCGGCCTCATTCTCTCTCTCTCTCAATCTTTCCTGCTTTCATTATCCTTCAAATATGTTTATAAAATGGAACCATTTCAAAATACATAACGTAAAAGTATATTGTAGCGTAAATGAAATAATTTAAATAAAATATGTAATATTATAGAAATTATGGCTTGATGGCACCTCTTAATGGAACTCCTGTTACTGGGTGTAGTAGCTATCATCATGGAAAAGTTGCGCTGAGGAAAAGTTGTTTTCCCGACCCTAATTATCTGGATCGTTAAACAACTTTTCTCTGCGGTTACTTCTTTTGGGACGAGAACAATTTACAATACGTACTGGGTGGAACTCAGCATCCTTAAAATACTGAAGTAAAACATCATTGCAATGATTTCGAATTAAATTAAAAAATTATAGAAAATGATTATTATGATTAAATAATAATAATGTTAATAAGTTAACATCTACAGTATGTTCGATAACTAAAGCCCTAGATTTAATAAGCGATAAATAATTATTGATTTTTTTTTAACATCAGTGTGTTGCAATTGTTTAAATTAGGTACGAATCTTAAGCCATCAGGACCTGAATCAAAATCAAATATATCTTATCATTCGAATCAAGTTAATTGCCAATACGTATGTTCAAAAGGATGGGGGGAAAAATTCAAGTTCAAGATCATTTTTCAGAAATATCGTCTGAATTTCGATGAAACCTTTCACATCTCCAAATACTATTTCTCAGTCCATAAAGCTTGTACAACATTGGAACTGCTGTGGACATGTGAGCACTGGATTCAGGCAATGGACAAATTCTTCATTCCACTGTGCCGTAGGCAAAAGCTTCAATATTCTTTAAGTATCAGTGGTATGCTTACAGCTTTGAACCTCTCCTAATGTCGGGCAGTGTGTATGGCTTGAGATCTCCTAGTATTCTTCGCAGAGTATGTAAACTTGGGTGAAATTTAAAAAAAAAAAAAAAAAAAAAAAAAAAAAGTTAAATTAACTCTGTGGGACCAATCCTTCTGTTTTTAAGTTTTAAAAACAACACAGTAGAAATTGATGATGTGAATTAGGCCCATAATAACCATATGAACAAACAAAAGAAATCTGGTATGTAAACAACCTGCACAGGTACTGACCTCCACCTCCCAAAATTTATTGACCTACACTTATCGACGCTTTAGAAACGATTATTTATAAATTTGGTGGGACATAAAATAGTTTAACATGAAGAATGGGTGAGGTTAATTGCAAGGACAAGATTAAAAGTGATTAAATCAAGCCAGGGAAGAGGCACTGCTGAGTACTTTCCTTCCACAAACCTGAATATCATTAGTTCCACTATAATTTCATTGCTATCGTTATTTTTCCTGATTATCAGTAAGTTCTTTGCAGACGCAAATTTAAACAACGCAAGCGCAAAAAAAAAAAAAAAAAAGTTCGCATGAATGCTGTAAATGCGGTTATTCGTCAAGTAAAGTTATTATTACAAGTGCCCCTGTCCTTGAAAAATATATACGTAAAAATATTTAAAAAATTATAATAAAAAAAAAATATCACAACAAATATTAATATGCCGATATATTTCTTAAATAGGAAGATATTCAAATCATACAATCAAGTGTAGCTCTATTTGTTTCGGCATATTGTATGCCATGAAATCATTTCTTTACTGGTTTATAAGTAATATATCAATTCCCTTCATGAAATCAATTCCCTTTTTATGAACTATCAAACGAAAAAAAATATTGCTAAATCCTCTTTAAAGTTTATAATAGATTAATTCAATTGTTTAGGAACGTTACTTAGTATTGAACTCACTAAATGCATTAAGAGAACGTGAACTAGCTCACTTAATACAATAAGTTACACTTCTGTTCCAGGCTCTCTGCCATTAGCAACTTGCTCCGTTTTATTTCCTAATCCAAAGTTCGTTAGTGAAATTATTCCAGATACTGTAATTAACAGGTAAATTGTTGGGAAAAGGAAACTGTGGAAATCCGACAAATTAAGTTTCTGCCTTAAACAAACCCTAGTTCCATTTAGCAGGATACCAGCTCTCATTAAATAGTTGGTAAGGGGCGATGTGGACGAGCTACTAACCCGTTCGTAATCGGCACGATAGAGCAAATAATGACATGTCAGGCAAGAGGAAGAGTCATGCCCAGGAGGACTCCCTTTCTGGGCAGCCTGCATCATGCCCTTGATTCAATTTCCATGGTACTTTAAGCGAGGAGATCTCTCATCCAGTACCTTTTTAGTCTTCTCTTCGTATCCAGGCATCTTATTTGACTGTATGTAAGGCTTCTTTATGTGTTGGTCAACTTTTCATAACTAGGGGTCAGTATGTAGTGGGTAAGGGAGGTTTTTAACCCGCCATTGGTCGATCCGTAAGAATTTCTCTCACATATTTAATTTTTTTGGTAGGAAACGCCTTTTGGTGCTTCCGAGAAACCTCTCCCTGAACTCACCCCGCTCCAATACCAAACCTTATACCTGTTCCAGATTCCTTCAACTCCGCTCAAATGAGAGATTCTCTCACGCGCTACTGTCTGTGTGACGTGCAAATGAGTGTTTCTCTCACGTGTGTCAACTTCCAAAATGTTTTCAATAAGATAGAAAAATTTGACCGATCTTGGAAGATGTCGATTTCATTGTTAGATAAGGTTTTTTACATTCACTTACCTATATATGAAATATATAGAAAGTGGAAGTATTGCGATCGTGAAAAATTTCGACTTCCGGTTTTCAACGGAAATGCACGTTTTGGGACCCCCTGAGTCGAAATAACCAAGTCCCGCGAAATGGTCTGTGTGTGTGTGTGTGTGTGTGTGTGTGTGTGTGTGTGTGTGTGTTTGTGTGTGTGTATGTGTGAACAGACTAGCTCAAAAACTATATACCGTGGGAACCTGAAATTGGGTATTTAGTGTAGGTATATGCCCGCAATGTGACAGCAAAAATTTCATCAAAATTGCTCAAAGGGAGGGGGTACTTTATTTAATAACTTTTTACGTTTTTTTCGATTTTCTCAAAAACGGCTCTAACGATTTTGATTACACTGAGTATTTGATCTATTTATATGCCCGAGATATGACTGTAAAAATTTCATCAAAATTGATTTACCGGAGGGGGACGTTACTTAATAAATTTTGTATCATTTTCACGTGTTTTTTTTATTTACTCAAAAACGGCTTTACGATTTTGATCAAACTGGGTATATGATGTATGTATATGCCCGAGATACGACTGTAAAAATTTCATCAAAATTGATCAACCAGAGGGGGAACTTTACTTAATAAATTTTGTACCAATTTTACGTGTACATATTTTTTATTTACTCAAAAACGGTTTTAACGATTTTGAAGAAACTGGGTATTTGATGTATATATACACCAAATATGTAAAAGCCAACATTTCATCAAAATTGGTCCAACTGAGGGGGCACTTTATTTCATGACTTTTTTTTTCAATTTTTACCTTTTTTTCGATTATCTCAAAAACGGCTTTAACGATTTTTCATCAAATTCGTCATTTTTAATGAAAACTAGATTTTCTTTAAGATCAGGTAAGCTTTATCATTATTAAAATGTTCTGAGGGGGCTTTTTTTGGGGGGGGGCCTTTTTTTGTTTGTTTCTTTCTTTCTTATAAAGTACCATTGTTTTTGTTTACATGGAGAAATTAACTGTCTCTCGTTACGCCCAAAAATAAGAAATGGCTAAATATGAGATATGATAAAAATAAAGAAAACATAAAGAGGAGAAAAAAAGAAAAATATTCAGTCAACTCAAAAACATTGGTTGAGCCCACGCATGCGGAGTACGCCTTTAATGACAGACCATTGTTCATAATGAAAGCCGTTCTGTTCATTTGAGAGGTGGCAATTAACAAAGCAGCATTAATTTCTAATCTAAGTAAGTTGGTAAGTGAAAGTTGTGTGTTGCGAGCACGCACCAGATTTATTCATCTCACCAGATTGTTTGGATGGTACAACCTGAGTCAAACATACAAGAGTTTGACAACAATGTTGCTGAAAACCGTGCCGCCAGCCGGAATTAGTTACTTTTACCACCTTACAGAAGGAGGAGGTGTGGTAGACCTTAGTGAAAAATTGTTTTATCAAGATTTCATAATTTTTACTAATAATTGCTCTTTTTGTAAGTACAGCTTTATTTAAAATTCAAACTAACTTTTGATTAAAATAAAAAATAAAAAAAACTCTGCGTTAAAGTTGGTCAAGCGACCAATGCCGGGTTAAGGAGTTTAACAATCTCGACAGATAAACTTTTTTTTTTTGATCCTTTCGCTATACCGAATATTTGTTATTAATAGGCCCAAAGTTTCGAGTAAGTAATTTATAAGCAACGAGCAGACCCGGTCACGCATTTCTGTGGCTCAGTGGCTACAGTGCGTTGAATTAACTATATCCTATTCTTTTATATACAGTCAATATTCCCTAAGAAAGATAAAAACGTTACAGCTAATCTAAAAAGCAACGGAATTTATAGTAGGACTCAACGCCAAATTAAAAAATTTTAAGGGTTAAAGATTTTACTTTTTACATCTCGTTTTTGAGTATAGTAAGTATTAATGATCCATTCATTTAGCACTTACTGGATCATTTCAGCAGTGGCGAGATAAGATATAAATAATACACTTATAAAAGTAACTTGTAAAGAATATCAAAAGAAAATGAAGTTTTGTGTCCATAAATCAAGTTACACAGCCTTCTGTTGGAAATGTATGGAACATTTTTAGTAAACAACACTCAATTTTAGTAAAATAAGCATTTAATTTGTAAAAAAAGAAATATAGAGCCCAATCATCGAGATAAAAACTATCGTTATCTTTTCAGTTAGACAAAACTACACACAATGAGCCAACTTTTACAAAGACCCGTTGATTAGTTCCTGATTTTACCCCCGAAAAACATCGTGACACGAGATTTTTGTATATAAACTATTAGTTCCTATTTCAGTTTTTATTTAGAAGATTTTTGTCAGAGGATAAAAATTTTGAGTATTTTTTTTTACATATACCGATCACGCGTTGTTGTGGCTCAGTAACTATAATGCTTTGAATTAGTTATATCCTAAACTTTTTTATAGTAAAATCAAATTTTACTGATAAAGATAAAGATGTTTCAGCTGATCTAAAAACCATCGGGACTTAGAACTTTACGCCTAATTTAAAATTGTTTGGTAAAGAATTTAGATGGGTTAAAGTTTTTATTTTTTACATCTTAAACTTAACCATTTTATCTTATTGAATGGCATATGTAAAAGGAACTAATAAAGAATATAATTGGAACAGGGTTTAGTACAACCACAATAGACAGTTGGCAAAAATGTACCAAATTAATCTTTTCCATTATACATATTACTTAAATTCAGAATATAACACATGATGATTTGAGATATCGTATCAGGAGGCTATACTAATAGGTGTAAAATGATTTTGGTCAACGTTTCTTTTGCTAAAACTAATAGATTCGATGTTTTTCCCATTTTCTTAGTTTAAGCTGGAAAAAAGTAGATTTATGCTTACCCTTCCTAAATATCGAAAGAAAATGACGAGGTATCTCAATAAACCAACTGACACCGCCATCTGTTAGGAATTTATAGAACTTAATCTCACTCAATTGTAGTATAATAACCATTTAATTTGCAATAAAAGATATATAGAGCCCAATAATCGATATAAAACTATACTATCTTTTAAGTTGGACAAAACTCCACACAATGAGCCAACTTTTATAAAGGTCGGTTGAGTAGCTTGATATTACCCCCGACAAACATCGGGACACGAGATTTTTATATATAAACAATTAGTTCCTATTTCAGTTTTCCTTTAGAAGATTTTTGTCACAGGACACAAAATTTTGTCTTTTTTTTACATTTTAACTACCGGGCTTCATGTCATCCTTTTGATATTTTACTGTGACGGTTTAATCTCCGTCATGTTCAATACAAACTGAGGCACATGTAATTCTTCCTAGATCAAATGTGATCTGTTTCGCTATATCCTGCTTTAAGTCTGGCTTTCTGTAATTTGAAGCAAACATGTAACGTAATAATCAGGTTAAAAATCAGTATTACTGGATTGAATATAAGAAAAACATATGCTTTAAAATAAATTTAGGTTTGAGGTAAAAAAGTAAGACGAATGTACTGAACGAGGAACGACATCCTATATGACTGACCCCTCTATGTTTCGTTCACTTCATTTAAATTCCTACCGGAAGGGACGAGACAGGTAGAGCCGGAGAACACCGGAAATAAAGCAGTTCTTGAACAGGTGCCAGGGTCGTAAAGCGGTCCCCGATCTTGTTCGTTCCCGTCGTTGGCCAGTTTTATATCAAGCTGTAAAGAGACTTAATGCAGGGCTCCATCTGCAAACTGATTATGGCGACGAAAAGGAGAGATTAAACAATTTTTATAGCTGAAGCGATAGTTATAATTCATTAAAGGGGGGGCGTTTCAGCTGTGCAAAATTCCTCTTCCGACAAAGATTTAGAGCCTTGTAAAATTTGGACTCTGAAAGCATTTTAATAAACCATAAGGCAGTTTATCCGGTTATTCTAGGTAATTTGTATGACGTTAGTTCTAATAATTATCGGTAGTTTCACAGTAGATGTAGATATTAGAGATGAGGGAAGTGATTCAACAACCAACTAAATAATTAAAAACGAATTGGAAGACTTATTTTGTTTTTTTTTCTTGGTCCTCCCCTTCCTCGCCTGTTAGGCTATACTGGGTTTCCCAGGCCAGGGGAGAGGGTGGGGGATTGATGCCGGGTATTATTAAATTTCCCTTGGCTCGGGTTTTGAACTTGCTGTTTCGGTTCTCAATCATATGTGGCCATGGGCAACGCGTATTTTCTGACGCGTCTGCCCACTTGGCCATCCCGCCACCCAAATTGGAAGACTTAGGCACGACATAATTTTAAGGTTAACGTTGTCACCTTAACCCGTAATTGGTCGCTGCCTGAGAATTTCTCTCACAGATTTTGTTTATTTGGCGGGAAACGGCTCTTGGTGCTTCTGAAACCCTCCCCTCCTTACTATCTGTAGTTCACAGACTCACGGCCCTCCCGAACTCTCCCCACTCCAATACCAAGCCTTATACCTGCTCCAGCTTCCTTCTACTCCGCTCAATCCGATCTCATGAGAGATTCTCTCACGCGCGACTGTCAGTGTTACGTACAACTGAGTGTGCATCAACTTCCAAAATGTTTTCTTTAAGAGGGAAAAATGACTCAATGACCACACTAAAGAATAGTTTTCTAGTAGAATTTTCCGTCTACTTTATATTCGAATTTGGAAGTTTCAATATACATTGTATTTCTAATTGAACATTATAATCATTATTGTTAATTAAACTAAATGCTTGTAATATTAATTTGGCTTTAAGGTTATACTTTTTCTTTATGTATTTAATTTTTTTACTCTTTTTAAACCGGTTAAACAGTAGTTTTGAATAATTATACTTGTTTTATCCTCTTAGGGCCGCTTTCTCCAAGTTAGTTTAAACCGAGTTTAAATTTAATCCGGATTAAGGTCTGGCCACACATGTCCGCACCGGATCCGCACCGTAGCATTAATATAGGTTATGTTCAGAATATTTTTAATTTAACTTACATATTACCTTTAGTTATGCCTAAAGTTCAGGCCGCACATGTCAGACAAAGGCCACTTTAGGCATAACTAAAGGTAATATGTAAGATAAATTAAAAATATTCAAAACATAACCTATATTAATGCTACGGTGCGGATCCGGTGCGGACATGTGTGGCCAGACCCTTATCTCTTGGTTTAAACCAGATGTGAGTTTCTTCAAGTCGGTTTAAACTCTGAACTTGGTTTAAACTTAGATTAAGTTAATCCTTCATTTTTCCCGGTTTAAACTCTGAATTAGGTTTAAACTGCAAAATATAAACAAACATTTTGTGTGATAACATACTCGCTCTTGTTACTCAAGAATTATTGTTTTGCACTTAACTGAATACAAATATGGAAAAAATACATGATTGAAATTTTAAATAACATGGAAGAAGAAGATTATGTGTTTTTGTTGTTGATTGAATATTTTCAGAATATGTTAAATCAGTGAAGTAGAATTGAGATGAGAAAAAATGTTTTTTAACGTGCATTATTTTTATTGTAATTGGTTCATAATTAATATCAAGGTTATGTTGTAAATTATGTTTCACTTGAATATGTCATAATGATGTAATTTTATTATTATTAAGCTATAATAATTATATATCGCTCAACTTAGATCATTTATTATTTAAACAAAATGATAATAATAATAAAAAGGTTCAACATTATTTGAAAAAAATTTATGAAATGTAATAGAGGTTATTATTATTCTTGTCATAATAATATCGTATTATAAAGAACATTTTATTAACATACAAATTAAATCTCTGAAAACAGCACTGCTCGTTTCATTGAATCTATTCGCCAATTTCTTCTATTCATATTCCTCTTTGACAGTGACGAAATCTGTTTTTTTGGTTTCAAAAATGTCTCTATTCTCTTCCACAAGAGCCAGAAGAACATTTATTTCACACTGAGAAAAGTTTTTACTTCTTTTTGCTCCATTTTTATAGAACACTTTCACCTTATTTACTTTTTTGGTAAAAACAAAATAATATGTATAAATAATCTTTCCATAACCCTTACATTACCTTCTCTTTCCATAGAAGTTTTTACAAGGAAATGTAAACAAATATGTACCAACCTTTTAAAAAACATAATAACCTTCACATGATTAGGTTTAAACCGAGCTTAAACTAAACTAAGGCTGCAGAAAGTGAATCAGAGTTTAAACCTCGGATTAAAGTTAATCCGGTTTAAGTTAATCTAAGTTTAAACTATATTGGAGAAAGCGGGCCTTAATAAAAAGTGTTTTCAATATTTCATAATTTGTACTAATAGTTGACCCTTTTGTAAGTACAGCTTTATTGTTAAAATTTTGTGAGAGAAATTCTCACGTGCGACTATCCATGTTAAAGTTGGTCTAGCGACTAATGCCGGGTTAAAGGTTGCCTCAATTATAGACATGGCCGTGTTTAATTTAATTTTCATCACGAAATGATTAATACATAAGATGAAATATTGGGCCATAATAGAATTTCTAAAATGGTTAGTGAAGGGAAAAATATGGGAGAACCGCGTTCGAATCTCGAGATGGTAAATCTTTTCTGTTCAATATATAAATAATTACAAAATACAATATATAAATAATAATACAAAATTAATGAAATTATCCCTTTAGCGTCTGATTATTGCGAGTGAATTGCAGGCCCTGTGGCCAGAAAACAGCCTAAAGGATTCGCCCTAGCTGACTTAGGAATAAGGTGTAGGTAAAACTAATTTGGAAAAACCGAAAAAGAACCACATGTCAATTGAAGCGTGGAAATGCATAAGTGCCAAAAAAATAAAACAAAGTTTTTTTGTTACCAAATTTTTATATGTGCCAAAGCCATTCTACAGGAATGGGTACACGTAATGTTATGTTGTTAGAAAAGAGTTCATTGAACGTACGAAAGATGGCATGGGTGTAAGCACTGAACGTAGTTCACCCTAGAGAATATAAAACACATAATTTCTGTAAAAATTTCCTTAGGTAGTTATACCCTTATGCATTTCCACGCTTCAATTAGTTTACAACACTCGGAAATTTTCGAGGAAACCATAAACCTCGTCACTGGGAAGTACCGGACGGTCTGGAAACAGATTTGGTGAAACACGAATGCCAATTATGTAAAAATAATTTTCATATGTCCTGCACTCGTCCTACAAATGAATAAGAAAATTATGACTATTTCGTCTGCTCCCCATACTCCTCTAATATTCATTAAATTAAAAAATGCTTAAGTAGACAGGAATGTACATAAGTAGACATACTTACATTTAATTTTTAGAAATGTTATATTACATGTTTTATATATCTGTTTATTATATAACATCTTTAAATTATATACTATATTCTTTTTAAGAGTTCTTACCTACGATTTATGAATGTTGCATTCCTAAACAAATGAATAATAATGAAAGCGAAGAGTAAAAATTCAATTTTTGTTTTAAAAGAAGCCACAAAAACTTCTCTAAAGGTGCTGACTACTGGCGGTTTTATCCTTGTGCAACAGTAAAACGGAAAGAGTTAAGAAATGAATTAAAATAAGGTCCGCAGTTTTATTTTTCTAACGCTGAAGCGGGCGGAACTGATATATCAGTCTACAGGCCACATGGACTGCAGCGCTTGAACTGATATATCAGTCTATAGGCGTTATAGAGTTATAAGTGCTGATTCCCCCCCTCCCCCCCGAAAAATCAAATTTTAAGTTATATTTATTAAACTAAAAGAAAAAGACCTCTTAAACAACAGCCTTAAAATAGGTGATTTTTGGACAAAAACAATAAATTATTTGTTACGATCCGCTAGACCTTAGCTTCGAAGGAAATACTCCAACGGATATACAGCTACCTTCAAGGATATTTGAAATAAGTTATGGAACAAATAGACTAAAACATTAGCTCCAATAAAAAAAAATATAGTAACTAATACAAATAAATTAACTCGAAAAAAAATATGTAGAAAAATGTGGGAACCAAAAATAACGTTTACTATGGGCCCGGGAAAATTTACATGCATTTGTAACTGAAATCGTAACTTATTCAAATATGTGCATTCAGTATGCCTCCAATTGTTCTGAGGCCATTATTCGTGAGGTATTACGATTTTATGTCTTAGTTCACTAAAGCATGGAAGTAAAAAAAAAGAAAAAGTAACAATATAATTTTTCTGATGCATGCTTTAGTAAAATAAGACTGTGATAGTCTATTATTAAAATTTTTAATTTTTCTACTTGACAAAGGCAGGTAGCCAATTTGATTACAAACAATTTTTTGGTCAAAGTTAATGTTACCTTGATAAGGGCTTAATTTGCCAGAACGTCGGAGCAGTAATGTAATATAAATGAGGTTTAATAAAGGATCAATTAAGAGCTTAAGTAAAATCTATTAGGCCTCAAATAAATAAAAAGTTATCACATATCATTTCGTTTGGTCCAAAAAACTCAAAATTAACCATTTCCTAGATACACTTTTGTTGCTATGAACGGGAGAATTAATCCGTCCAATTAAGCATGCTAACCACAGGTGTACAGGCCAGGACACCTCTACACCAGGATTACCTCTCTATCCAAGTTATGATAACCTCATCAGCATCCAATTTTCACCTTGTTATGACTCTCATCTAACAAGAATTTTAAAGTTACATTTTTTTTTTTTTTTTACTTTTAAATAATTTAACCCTAGTTCGACTCCCGGTGGAGCCAAATCTTTTCTCTTCAAAAAATAAATTATTTAAAAATAATTTAAAAAAGGTGGTCATCCACAAATTAAGATTAGATTAATTTAAATATTTCATTTTCGTATTAAATTTAAAAAAAAAATAATGAAAAACTTCTTCAATCCCTATAAAAAAATTTATTTCTAATTTTTATGACCCGACTAATTAAAACAAAGCGTGTGATTAAGGTAACACAACAAAAAACCAGGCCCTTTAGTACTTTTCTCTTCAGGCATAGGATATTTCTTTCATCTCAGTGAATAAATAGTTAGCTCGAATTTGGCCCAAGATGGTTGAAGTCACTAAAAGAAAGCATTAACCCTTAACTACTCACGTCGGGTCATATTGGCCCATACCAAGTTTCATTTCATTCTATTTATAGCTCTTTGGCATTGAATGATCACCAAACTTTGACTATCCTTTGTTTTGGCTCCAGTTACATCTTGCCAGTGTCTGGAAAATAAGGGAGGTGTTTATTTTATCGAAATCGATATTTTGACCCGAGGTGGGTAGTTGTGCAAGTCATTTTTTTGTGTCCAATGCGGGGATGGCATTTGTAAAAACCACTCATTTCTTATTTGTTTTAACATCAAACGTTCTTTTTAGACTAATTTTTGAATTTTAAATCAAAAGAAATTATGTTAATTATGTTATGAATAAGGAGTTCCCGTAGTTTAGTACTTCATTTCAGACCTATAATATAACATGTTATTCATATTTTAAAACTTTCATTTATTTTTTTTTTTTTTATTTACGACTGTTTACAACATTAAGTCATATGTCGTCCCCAATAATAAGCGCTCTCCATTTCTTTCGGTCTTCCCAGTCTCCCTCTCTTATCCCTCTGTTCATCATTCCTTCTTCCACTCCGTCATACCAGAGTTTTCTTGGGCGACCTCTTTTCCTTCTTCTTTCTGGTTTCCATTTCAGCAATTTTTTTGGCCATGCTCCCTCATTCATCCTCATAACATGTCCAAACCATTTTAACCTCATGGTTTCTATACTATGGAGGATGTTTTCTTCTTTCCCAACCCGCCGTCTTATTTGTTCGTTGGGAATTTTTTGGATTCGGGACACTCCGCATGCTCGTCTCCAAAAATCCATTTCTATGGCTAAGAGCCTACCTGCTTGTTTAGCTTTTAATGTCCACGCTTCTGCCGAGTAGAGGCTGACGCTTTCCAAAAAGGCTTTATACATTATTTTTTTAGTTTTCATGCTTACCTTCCTACTCCATAATACCGAGTTCAAGATCCCGATGATTTTTTTTCCTTGAACGACCTTTTCCTGGATGTCCAGATCGCTGGACCCTAGCGAGTCCAACCAGCTTCCTAAATACTTAAACTTGCATTGTGGCTCTAAAGTCCATCCTTCCAGGATTAAATTACTCCCTGTTCCGTTAAAGGCCATGTAGACGGACTTTTCCTTGCTGACTTCTAGCCCCCAACTAGAATATTCCTGAAGGATCTTCCTCATCATGTACTCCACATCCTCTACTTCTGAAGCGATAATGACTTGGTCATCAGCGAACTGGAGATTGAAGAGGTAGTCACTACCAATCTTGATCCCCATACCCTGGCATTTTTTTTTCCAATTCATTAAAGCCCTTTCCACATATATATTAAAAAGGAGAGGAGACAATGCGCATCCTTGCTTCAGACCTTTCGTTATAGGGAAGCATTTACTAATTGCACCTCTAATTTTAACGCAAGCCTTTGCCCCTTCGTATAAGCTTCTTATGGCACATATGAGGTAGGGACTTATATTGAAATAATGCAAGGCCTCCCACAAGAGCTTTAATGGAACTGTGTCATAAGCTTTTTTCAGGTCCACAAAAATCAGGTGAACTTCCACATTATGCCCCATGGCCTTCTCCAGAAGCTGTCTAATTACGAATATGTGGTCACTGCATGACCGACCTGATCTGAATCCAGCTTGTTCTTCGGGAATGATTCTTGTACACTCTTTTTCTAGTCTCTGTTTTAGAATCCTGCCATATAGTCTACTCAAGCTACTTGTTACTGTTATCCCTCTATAGTTTGAGCATATCTTTTTACTTCCTACTTTATGGAGAGGAATAATATGTCCGATTTTCCATTCTTCTGGTATTTCGTTTTTTCTTAAGCATATAGACATAAAATTTGAGAGAGCTAGCATTAATTCCTTAGGTCCATTTTTTAACAGTTCTATTGGAATATCTCCAGGGCCAGCAGCTTTATTGCTTTTCATTCCTTTAAGGGCCAAATTTATTTCTTCTACAGATATCGGAGGAATGTCCTCCTCTTTTATCACTTCTTCAAATTTAGCCACCGGTTCAATAATAAACTGCTGTCTCTCTTCATTCATGTCATTTATTGTATACATATATAAATATATATTTTCAAGCCCTCTCCTGTTGTTTAAAACTAATGTCTTACACCCTAAGGTTATTTAAATACATTTTTGTGTTGTGGGTCATATTGACCCGAGGTGAGTAGGTAAGTAACATTGATTCGGGTGATTAGTTAAGGGTTAAGGTTTCTTTGTTGAAATAAATGTGTAATTCAGGCGTTCACATGGAATGTAATTATAATAGTTTAAGATCGGTACTGAACTATTGATCAGTAATATCAGTGTAATATCTTATCAAAGATTCAGTTGGTTTAATGACCGTAATCACACAGTAGCCACAAATTTGGTATTTTAAAGGAAATTCAGACACTTGATAATGAAAACCTGAATTTATAGTAATACTTTTCAAACTTTAAAAGTCGTGCTCAGTGAAGTTAGGGAAATTTGAATTCATCAATTATAAACTGGTATGACAGTTTTGAGGCATAGTTTCGTGTTGAAGAGTGACTTTCTTGGATTTAGAACACTCAGGCTTATAATGTGTAGGATGCAGAACTTTCAAAACTCTAAAATTCTATAAACTTAGTTATTTATAATTAAAATATGAATGATTCCATCACAATTTTTTTGTAGTAATTTATCGTGCTCAGAAATTCAATGCCAACCAGGAATGTAATGTGGTATCGTATCTGGTTTTTACGAACAACTTATGTGTTTTAGAGTTAACTTTTTAATACTTCCATAAAATCAAACACTATTCTTGCACGTTATTCTTATCGTATATTTTTGTTTATTTTCTTATTTCTTCACTAATAGTTACTTAATTTTTTCCTTTTGTATTATTTTTATGATGAAGACTATTTAAATAACTTTCCTAAAGGAACCTGCAGGACATTATGTAACAATAAACTCCCCCATGCCAAGGTTCACTAGAATTTGGGGGAAAAAAAATCCAATTCAAGGGTATAACAAATTTATTTACTTAACAGATGTCCAAAAGATGCTCCTTGATCCAAAGTTTGGCAAGAAAGTTTATATATTTAATATTATTTCCATCTCAATTAATAAACAATTATTTTGACAAATCTTGACTTATCTCTTTGGGAAAATAAATTTTAACTTAAAGTCGTAAAACACACGAACGTTTGTGTTTACGAAATACATTTATAACCATAAAACAGTAATATTGAGGTAAATTATACCCTATCACATTTTTTTTTCGGAATAAAAATAAATTTTTATTTAATTATTTTTTATTCAAGCTTTATTTATTGTAGGTTTATTGTGAAGGAATGTACTTATGGTGTAGAAACACGAATTGCACCCAAAAACAAATTATAATTCAAAGTCTTAATCACATACGAACGTATTTGTTTAAGCAGTATAAAAAAAAAAAAAAAAAAAAGTAAATCATAATTTTATTTTTATTCCAAAACATTGGATAGGGTATAATTAAAGGGGTCGAGAAAATGTTGCTTGGCACTATTTTCCCGACCCTTTCAATTTATCTTAATATTATTGTTTTATGATCAAAAACTTGGAGGATGGCCCGATATGGTACACTGCCCATATTGTTGAGGGAATAATATGATATTATAGATGTAGTATATATATACATATATGGGTTAGATATGAGCCGTCCCTGCTACAATAGGTACTATAGCCAGCTCATCCGGATTAAACAAATTCCCTTATCAGAAACAAGCACCTGTCCGCAAAAGATAACTTAGACTGCTTTGAGTCCCCAAAGCTTCACATTGCTGCTAATGCCGTCTGTTCATTTAAGAAACTAAAATATAATATAATATTGATATTTGAAACAAAATAAAATGATATGATGAAAACTAATAGTTAAAACGATCTATACCCATACGATACTATACGATCTATATCTATATCTATATTAATTTTAATATATAACATTAATTATTGATATATAATTAATGTATTTAA